>WOXC01011113.1:0-228452 GCA_011680675.1 Gymnobelideus leadbeateri | reverse complement strand
TATTTTTTAAACAAATACTTTATTAATTTCTGTTTTACATCATTCATTTCCGCCAGATTTTGAGTTACAATCATTTTCCCCCCATTATTCCCCTACCCAACCTCCCAGAATAGCAGTCCCACAAGATATCGCTTCCTCCAATCTGCTCTCTCCCATACCTTCTCCCATACCCCCATCGACTTTTCCATTAGAGGAAGATGAATCTTTGTGTCCAAATGCCTGCACATCTTATCTCCCAATTATAGGCAAAAGAGTATTAATAATAGTATTTATATATATATATTTGAAACATTTAATGTTATGACCTTGAATTTCAGATCCATTTCCTTCCTCCCTTGTCACCCATTCCTTCTTGGGATGTAAGTAATTCAGTATATGTTGTACATGTCTAGCTATGCAAAACATTATCATAGTAGATATATTGTACAAGGCTGCTTATAATTCCCTCCCATTCATCCCACCCCCCACCTGGTCCATTCCCTACATGGTCCTGTCCCTCTTCTATAGTGGGTACTTCCAACCTCCCCTCACCCCAAGGATGCCCTCCCATCCATCATCCCTCCTCTCATCCCCCTTCCCCTTATCCTGCTGCAGGTTGAGATATCCCATTTAGTATGTATGTCATTTTCTCCCTGAACCAAATTCAATGTGAATGTAGTTTTGCCTTTTTAGCCTTCCTTATTCTCCCCCTTCTTTGCAACCACTTCCCCTACATGAGATAGTTTACCCTACCATGTCTCTCCCCATCTCCTCTTGCCACTTTCCTCTCTCACCTCATAATTTCATCCCTTGAGTATTCTCCCTTCCCAACAAATTCAACTTATGCCCTCTATCCATATATAAATGTAACCATATACACACACATTCACATATGTATTCATATGACCACACCCCTTCTTCCATTATTTTCATAGTGAGAAAGATATCATCAGTCACAGATATTGCTTTTCCATATAGGAATGTAAATAGTTCAACTTTGATAAGTTCCTTTTGATTTCTTTTCCCTGATTACCTTCTCAAGCATCTCTTACTTCTTGTGTCTGGATGTCAAATTTTCTATTCAACTCTGGTTTTTTCCTCAAGAATGCTTGAAAGTCCTCTATTCCACTGAATGACCATATTTTCCCTGAAACAAAATACTCAGTTTTGCTGGGTAGGTGACCCTTGGGTTCATTCCCAGTTCTTTTGCCCTCTGGAATATCATCTTCCATGCCCTTCGATCCCTCAGTGTAGAAGCTGCCAGGTCCTGGGCTATTCTGATTGTGTTTCCACAATATTGAAATTGTTTCTTCCCGGCTGCTTGTAGTATTTTCTCCTTGATCTGGGGATTCTGGAACCTGGCTATAATATTTCTGGGAGTTTTATTTTTGGGATCTTTTTCAGGAGGTGATCAGTGGATTCTTTCAACCTCTATTTTGCCCTCTGGATCTAAAACCTCAGGGCAGTTTTCCTTGAGAATTTCTTGAAGGGTGATTTCTAGGTTCTTTCTTGATCATGGCTTTCAGGTAGTCCAATAATTTTTAAATTGTCTCTCCTGGATCTATTCTCCAGGTCAGTGGTTTTTCCCATGAGATATTTCACATTGCCTTCCACTCTTTCATTTGTTTGGATCTGCTTAACAGCATCTTGATTTCTCATAAAGTCACTAGCTTCCATTTGCTCCAGTCTAACTCTGAAGGAATGAATCTCCTCAGTGAACTTTTGAGATTCTTTTCCATCTGGCAAATTCGACTTTTTAAGGCATTCTTCTCCTCATTGCCCTTTTGGGCCTCCTATGCCATTTGAGCTAGTCTATTTTTTAAGGTGTTGTTTTCCTCAGTCAGGCTGTTGACCCTCATTTCATACTTTTCCTGCATCCTTCTCATTTCTCTTTCCAATTTTTCCTCCACTTTCTCTTATTTGATTTTTAAAGTCCTTCTTAAGGTCCTCTATGGCCTGCAACCCGCTCATGTTTTCCCCTGGGGCTTTTGGAGCAGGACTTCTGACCTCACAGTACTTTTCCTGCTCTATGCCCCCAAAATAGGAGTCTAGGGTTGCATTTTTCTGTTTCCTTTGCCTTGGCATGTTGCCACTTAATTACTTGACTTTTGGGCTTGTTGCCACACTATGGCTTTAAGGCCAGCTAGAGGAATTTTCGTCCCGAACGTGTGGGGGGCAACTTCCGTTTCTGGCAAACTATAAACCCACCCACAACTTCCACCCTAGATCACAATTCAGATCCAGGGAGGTTAAAGCAAGAGCGATTACCCCCCAAGACTGATCGCTGGATCTCCCCACGATTTGTAGCCTGGGAGCCGGAAATGCCTCTGAAAACTACACAGTGGCATGTCTCCTCAGCAGCTTCTAGCCCCCAGGGGAGGGAGCTGACGCATTCCCCAAATACGGGTCCCAAAGTCCATAGGACACTAACCTCTTACTTTGTCCTAGGCAAGTCTATGTTGATAATTCTGGAATCTCCACAGTTCCTGGTGTTCTGGGGTTCCTCCAGCCGGCTGCTGGCCCTGCCGCCCTGGGGCTGAAACCTCGGCTCATGTGGACCTGGGCTCGGCTCGGCTCCTGTGCTCTGTGCTCTGTGCGCTGCCGGCTCCCAGACCACTGCGCTGGTCCTTCCTGCAGGGTGCTGGGCTGTCCTCAGCGGGAGGTTAGCTTCTCTGTGTCGTTCTGTGGGTGCTGGGGTCCAGAAGATTTTCAGAGTCCTTTTTTACATAGTTTGTGGAGAATCTGGGGGCAGAGAGGCTTGGACGAGCTGTTTCTATTCCGCATCTTGGCTCCGCCCCAAGAAAACACTTTTAATGTAGCCCAAGATCATATTTCTATTTTTTCTTTTGGATAACACATACAGAACAAAGTTTACTAGATTTTAATTCTTTCCCTTATCCCCTGCAATATAGTTCTATAGATTAGTAATACACTGTAGCCAATTCTACTTTGAGAAGACATTCAGATCAATTTGGGGACATTACAGAATAGATCTTCCTGCATTAGAAAGGTTCAAGCCTTGCACAAATATTTAAAGAAACAATCACTAACTCTCCAGGAATATCATACTCAGCAGAATTGAAATGGATTACATCTTTACTATGTCAAGTGCAAAGTGGATGGGAAGAAAAAAAAAGTCCTAAGATACACTCTTAACAGTGGGCTCACCAGGGAAAGCAACTTTGCTCATATGAAAAAGGAGCTTTTGAATCCGGTAGGAGCTGTCACTTTCATGTCTCTTGCTCTGATGTTATGGTTTCATGGAGGTTGTTTCTTTCCTTCCATCACTTGCATCTTAACTGACTTGAAGGCTGATAGATCTTCTGCAATTATAGTAGCCTGAACCCAAATGAACTTCATTGCTGATGGATTCTGAGTACCTCTGTAGTAATGAACATTGAAACCTGAGTTGGATTTCTGAAGGGTTCTTGGTCCCAAAAGGCTCCATTTTTCTTTCTTTCTTTTGTCTTTATGAATTAGTTTGTTTACTTTTAGTTTACAATATTTAGTTCCACAATCCCTTGAGTTTCAAAATTTTCCCCTCCCTCTTCTGTCCCTCGTATCCCCTATGGCAGCATGCAATCAAGTATAGGATCTAGAAATACTTTCACATTAAACATTAGTCAGGTTTTAAAGAAGAATTATAACTGATGGAATGAACAATGAGATAGAGGAAACAAAAACAAACGAGAAAAAGAAAGAGAGCAGGTAGTTTGCTTCAATATGCATTCAAACTGTTCTTTCTAGTTCTTTCCATGAATGTAGACATCTCTTTCCATCATGAGTCTTTTGGAGTTGTATTATAACCTTGCATTGATGAGAAGGTTCCAGTCTATCTAAGTTGGTCATCACATATACATAGTGTCTGTAATTGTGTACAGATTTCTCATGGTTCTGCTCTTCTCACTCAGCATCAGTTTGTATAAGCCTCTCCAGGTAAATATGAAATCCATTTGCTCCTCATTTCTTGTATTACAAAAATATTCTATTATATTCATATACCACAACTTGTTTAGCCATTCCCCAATTGATGGGCATGCCCTTAATTTCCAATTCTTTGACACCACAAAGAAAGCTGTTATAAATATTTTTGTACGTATGGGTGGGTGTTCCTCCCATTTTTATGATATCTTTGGGATACAACCCTAAAAGTAGTATTGTTGGGTCAAAGGGTGTGCAATTATTTATAGCCCTTTGGGACTATAAATTCCAGATTGCTCTCCAGAATGGTTGAATTAGTTCACAACTCCACTAACAATGCATCAGTGTTCCAATTTCTGCATCCTCTCCAGTATTTATCATTTTCCTGTTTTGTCATCTTAGCCAATCTGACTGGTGAGATGTGGTACCTCAGAGTTGTTTTGATTTGCATTTATCAAATCAATAGTAATTTAAAGCATTTTATATGCTTATAGATATCTTTAATTTATTCCTTTGAAAACTGCCTCTTCATATCATTTGACCATTTATCAATTGGGGGATGACTTGTGTTCATATAGATTTGACTCAATTTTCTGTATATTTTAGAAATTAGGCCTTTGTCAGAGACACTGCTTGTAAAAATTATTTCCCAATTTTCCACTTCCCTCTTAATCTCGGTTACATTGGCTTTATTTGTACAGAAACTTTCGAATTTCATGTAATCAAAGTTTTCCATTTTACATTTTATAATGCTCTCTAATATATGTTTGGTCATAAAGTCTTCCTTCTCCATAAATTTGACAGAAAAACTAATCCTTGCTTTCCCAGATTGCTTACACTATCAGCCTTTATACCTAGATCATGCACCCATTTAGACTTGATTTTGGTATATGGTGGTAGATAATGGTATATGCCCAGTTTCTACAATACTATCTTCCAGGTTTCCCAGCAGTTTTTGTCAAATAGTGAGTTCTTTTCTCAAAAACTGGGGTCTTTAGGTTTATCAAATAGTAGATTTCTACAGTCATTGACTGCTGGGTCCTATACCCAATCTATTCCTTTGACCCACTATTCTGTTCCTCAGCCAGTACCAAGTAGTTTTGATGACTGCTGTTTTATAATACAGATTAAAATCTGGTATAGCTAGGCCACCTTACCTAGTATTTCCTTTCATCAATTCCCTTGATATTCCAAACCAAATCTGATTCCTTTGAATTATTGTTCTTCTCTAATAGCTACTGCTAACATTTCTAGTACCAGATTGAAAAAGAGGGTTGAGAGTGGACGTCGTTGTTTCACCCCTGATCTTATTGGAAATGCTTCTAGTTTATCCCCATTACATATAATACTTGCTGATGGCTTTAAAGAGATGCTACCTATTAATTTAAAGAAGACTCCATTCATTCCTATAATGTCTAGTGTTTTTAATAATAATGGATGTTGTATTTTTTCAAAAGCCTTTTCTGCATCTATTGAGATAATCATGTGGTTTCTACTAGTTTTATTGTTGATATAATCAATTATACTGATGGTTTTCTTAATATTGAGCCATCATTACATTCCTGGAATAAATCTTACCTGATCAATGTGTATTATTCTTGTGATAAGTTGCTGTAGTCTTCTTGGTAATATTTTATTTAGAATTTTTGCATCTATAATCATGAGGGAAATTGGTCTATAATTTTCTTTCTCTGTTTTATCTCTTTCTGATTTAAGTATCAGTACCATATTTGTGTCATAAAAAGAATTTGGTAGGACTCTTTCTTCACTAATTTTCCCAAATAGTTTGTAGAATATTAGAATTAATTGCTCCTCAAATGTTTTATAGAATTCACTAGTAAATACATCCCGCCCTGGAAATTTTTTCCTAGCGAGTTTGCTGATGGCTTGATTTCTTTTTCTGAGATGGGGTTATTTAGTTTACTTCTTCTTCAGCTCATCTGGGCAACATATATTTTTGTAAATATACATCCATTTCAGTAAGATTGTCAATTTTATTTGCATACAATTGGGCAAAATAATTACTAATTATTGTTTTAATTTCCTCTTCATTGAAGGTAGATTCACGCTTTTCATTTTTGATACTCATTATTTGATTATCTTCTTTCTTTTTTTAAAATCACATTGACTAAAAGTCTATCAATTTTATTTTTCATAAAACTAGCTCTTAGTTTTCTTTAATAATTCAATAGTTTTCTTAATTTCAATTTTACTAATATCTCCTTTGATTTTCATTATTTCTAATTTAGTACTTTCAATTTGCCATTTTTCTTCATTGACCTTCATTTTCTGTAATTTATTCATGTACGCATTCAGGGATATAAAACTTCCCCTAAGAACTGCCTTTGCTCCATACCACAAATTTTGGGATGTTGTCTCATTATTTTCATTCTCTTGAATGAAGTTACTGAATTTTTCTATAATTTCCTGTTTGACCCACTCATTCTTTAGGATTAAATTGTTTAGTTTCCAATTAATTTTTAGTTGATCTTTCCATGGCCCTTTATTACATATGATTTATATTGCATCACTGTCTGAGAATGATGCATTTAATATTTCTGGCTTTCTGCACTGAATTGTGAGGCTTTTATTTCCTAGTACATGTTGATTTTTGTGTATGTGCTATGTACCAATGAGAAGGAGATATATTCCTTTTAATCCCCATTCAGTTTTCTCCAGAGATCTATCATATCTAGCCTCTCTAAAGTTCTATTCACCTTCTTAACTTCTTTCTTGTTTATTTTGAGTTTAGATTTTTCAAGTTCAGAGAGGGGGAGATTGAGGGCCCCCACTAGCATAGTTTTGCTATCTATGTCTTCCTCTAATTCCCTTAATTTTGCTTCTAGGAATCTGGATGTTATACTGATTGGTGCATATATGTTACATAATGATATTGTTTCATTTCTCGATGATGCTTTTTATCAGGACACAGTTTCCTTCCTTATCTCTTTTAATTAGACCTATTTTGCTTTTATTTATCTGAGATAAGCATTTCTACCCCTGTTTTTTTTTTTACTTTAGCTGAAGCATAATATGTTTTACTCCAGCCCTTTGCCTTTACCCTGTGTTTATCCCTTGTATTTCTTGTAGAGAGTGTATTGTAAGATTATGGTTTTTAATCCATTCTGATATCCACCTCTGTTTTATGGGAGAGTTCATCCCATTCACTTTCACAGTTATGATTATTATCTGTGTCTTTACTTCCTTCATATTCTCTCCCTTGTTCATGTTTTTGTTCCTTGCTTTTTCCTTCCCCTCCTTAAGAGTTTTCCTTTTGACCACCTCCTCCCTCAGTATTCCCTTCCTCTGACCCCCCTCTTTAACCTATCCTTTCCCCTCACTACTATTTCCCATCCTTCCAACCACCGCCCTGTAGGGCACAATGGATTGTTATACTTAATGGAGTATGTTATTCCCTCTCACATTGGAATCTTAAACTTAGCTAATTATGTTTATCCCTCTTTGAAACAGAACCAATGAAAATAAATTTCATATAATATTCATCTTCCTCCCTCCTTTACCTCTAAGATAGTATGTTTTTATGCCTCTTCGTATGTCATAATTTACTTTTTTTTTCTTGTCATCCTTTCCTTTTCTCCCATTACGATCCCCTTGAACCTCTTAATTCATTTTTTATCATCAGATTAGTTCATTTATACCCACACAATCTATGTATATACTTTTTAAATGTCACCACTATTATCTAAATTTCAATATTTACAGGTATCAGCTTCTCATATAGGGATGTAAACAGTTTGCTCATATTGAATCCCAAATTATGTGTGTGTATGTATGTGTGTGTGTGTGTGTGTATGTGTATGTGTTTTCCTTGTTTATTTTTTTATGTCTTTCTTGAGTCTTGTAACTGGAGATCAAATTTTCCATTGAGCTCTGACTTTTTATCAGAAAAGTCTGGAAGTCCCTTATTTCATTAAATGACTATCTCCTTGCCTGAAAGATTATGCTCAATTTTTTCTGGGTGGTTGATTCTTGGTTGCAGTTCTAGCTCTTTTGCCTTAACGAAATATCAAATTCCAATCCCTCCAATCTTTTAATGCAGAAGCTGCTAGATCCTGTAATGTGTAATCCTGACTGTAGTTCCATGACATTTGAATTGTTTCTTTTTGGCTGCTTGCAGTATTTTCTCTTTGACCTTGTAATTCTGGAATTTGGCTACTATATTTCTTGGAGTTTTCAATTTGGGATCTCTTTCAGGAGGAGTCTGGTGAATTCTTTCAGTATCTATTTTACCCTCTGATTCTAGGACTTCAGGATAGTTTTTGTTGACAATCCCTTGGAGGATCTTGTCCAGGCTGCTTTTTTCATCATGTGTTTTTGGTAGGCCAATACTTCTTAGGTTATCTCTCCTGGATCTCTTCTCTATGTGAGTTGTTTTTCCAGTGAGATATTTTACACTTTCTTCTAATTTTTCAATCTTCATGTTTTATTTGACTGACTCTTGATGTATCATAGCATCTTTAGCTTTAATTTGACTGATTCTAATTTTTAGTGAATTATTTTCCTCAGTTATTTTTGAAGCTCTTTTTCCATATGTTCAGTTTTTATTTTTAGGGAAGTATTTTTTGCAGTATATTTTGAACTTCCTGTCGCAGTTCACAAATTTTACTTTTTAAGGATTTGTTTTCTTCCGTGAGATTTTTTTCCAATTTGGTCACTGTAGGTTTAACTATATCTTCTACCTCTCTAATTTGGCTTTTAAAATGTTTCTTGAGCTCCTTCAAGAATGCTTTTTGAGCTTGTGACCAGTTCATATTTCCTTCTGTGGTGTCAGGTGTGAGTGTACAGTCCAGTTGTCCTCTGTATTTGGTTATTCTTGCTGTCTATAGTAATATTGGATTAATTTTTTTGCTTTTGCTTTCTCAGCTTCCTTCTTTCCCATTGTGATTGTCTATTTCCTGACTAGGCTTCTCAGGCTGGGAGCTGAGGGCCTGTTTGTTGACTTTGTGTGCTGTAGCGTCTAGGTGTCTAGACTGAGGCCAAGGCCAGGACTCTCAGTGTTTCCCTTGAATTACCCTGAGGCTCACAGAGTAATCTGTGGGGTGTTGGTGGTCTGGCTGCTTCAGGTTTCCCCCTCTATGCCCCTGGGCTACAGCTCAGGCAGGCTCAGCAGCTGGCAACCAGCAGAGCTGGTGTCTGCAGATTTCCCTGGTGGTACAAAGGCCCACCTGGGCTTGTGCTGTTAGTCCTTGCTGGCTCCAGCACTCTGGGCTTTGGGAGCTCCTGCTGGTCAACTGACGTGGGGCTTAGTGCTACCCCTCCTGCCCTTTACTTCATACTCATTACTGCCTCAGTTACACCCTTTCTCGGTGACTCCTAAGTCTGAGGCTATTTCCACTATTTCAAGACTTTATTCTGAGCTGGACATTTATCTCCAGGTGTTCTGGGTCAGGGAGGAAGATTAGAGCAACTAAGGTTAACTCTGCCACCTTGGTTTCTGGAAGTTCATGTAGGCAATTTTTAAATTTCCAGTCTGTGGGCTGATAGCCCTAAGAGAACCTGCTGTCACCACTGCGGGCCCTGTGCTTACTCTTACCCAGCGCTGACTGATTCTCCATTCTGTGGTGAGACAGCTGTGAATCACCCTTGGGGATGGTGAGTCCACTGTCTGGGGCTTCTTCTCATTCTGCTGTAGTCTTCTCTCCTGTCCATGCTGGTGCAGCCCCCAAGTGCTCCGCAGTCTCCCTTGCCCAGACCTATGTGGGCACTTTCCTGGGCTGGGAATCTGCCATGCTCCATCTCCCGATGGATTCTCTCACTCTAAAATTCATTCAGATTCACTTTTTAAGGATGGAATTTTTAGTGATGGAATTCATGGAAGAGCTTAGTAAAGTTCCTTAGTAAAGTTTCTATTCCTCCCTCTTTGTTCCAAGGCTTCATTTTTTAAATCAGGATTTGTCTCTATCTCCATTTCCGAGTCCATGCTGCTGACATTTAGGTCAGGTAAGGAAGTAGAAGATCCATGAGTAAACCAGCCTCTGGACTTTTGTTTGGGAGAAGAATGGGGTATACTACTTGGAGAAGACTGGGTTGAAGCAGTCTATCTTCTTTTGTCATTTTTCCATTCTGTAACTTCAATTTATGGACTGCCTCTGCCACACGGTGTTACTTGGTTTCTTCTGTGGTGAGGCCTTTATGGGGAGTGTACCTCATTTATGTCAACCTTGTCTCCTGCTCAAAGTGCTGGATGCTCTCTTGTATTTGTTTTGTACTCAGAGAATTAATGATAATGTGCATAGCCTTGGTCTTAACCCTGGGGTCTTGTTCATTTGGTCACTGGAAGCTGAGGGTGTTATGGAGAAATTATTTTCTCCTTCCTCAACCTTGGAAAGCTGTTGGTACTTCCAATCTGGGATGCCTGGCTTTTTTCACAGAACCTTATTGCACATGTCAGATGAAGGCGCAGTCATCAGTGTGGGATCCTCCAGGACATCATCATAACTGAATGTCCAACAATGCATTCCAATCGCAAAGATATCTTGCCTAGAATTAGCCCACCTGTACTGTGCTCAATAGCAGACACATCTGGCTCTCTGGATAATGCCATGAATGAAGGTGATCCAGGTGTGTCTCTTGATAGATATCCAGGACTCTGATTCCCACTGTGAAAGTCTATGAGTGTTATGCAATAATACTAAGATGTCAAAAGGGAAAAATCTGCAGCTAGTGATAAACTAGCAAAGAGTCCCAAGCAGTCCTCATGCAGAGTCTCTACAGACAACTGGGTTTCCATGAGGGGAGTGGGGGTAGTGCAGCCTGACTCTCTACCATGGACAGGAAGCTGAGACTAACAAGGCTCCACACCCCACCCCCTGCCTAACACTCTCTAAGTGCTGAAGTATGGGGTGAACCGAGGCTATGACAGAAGTAGTAACAAAACTCAAATGGACCACACCTAAGAGAAATAGAGTGTAGCCTCTATTTTTTTCTACAGGCACATCACATTGCTGATTCATCTTGAGTGTGTGTGTTTCAGTAAAGGGGCTATTTCTTTTTGAAGTATAGACTAACTATCCCCACTACTGGTTGTGAGAGAGATGTGAATGAAATGACATACTTTTCTAATAACAGTGGACAAAGATTTAAATTAATAGAAAGGCTATTTTTAAAAAATGGATATGCAGCAAAGACAACGTGTTGTTTCAGTTGAATAAATCACCCCTTCATCTGGATTGCCCTTTTCTAAGTGAGGATTTGAATTTAGGTATTCTTTATGCTATGTTCATTTTGCAACCTAGAATCAATCAACATCCCTAGAATGAACAATTTCACTGGCATATGAGTCAGAGATCAGGAGTGCTAATAGATAACTTTAAAGACAATCTACGCAAGAACTGAGCTGTCATGAAATGTTCTAAAATTTAATAAGTATGATGATTCTAGTTGCAAGGAACCAGGCTAGATTAATCAGATCAATTTGGGGAAATATCATAGTTGCTTTTAAATATTTGAAGAGTTATCATGTGGAAGAGGAATTAGACATATTCTACAAGGTCCCAGAGGGCAGAACCAATAGCTAAACATTGCACAGAGGAAGATTTTTATTCAATTCAATGAAAAACTTACTAATTATTAAAGCTATTCAAATTTGCTACCTAATTATGTAGTAAGGTGATCATCATTGGAAATATTCAAGCAGAAATTAGATGACTACTTGTCAGCTAAAGGGAATTATGGCAATTTCTAATTTTAAGAATTCATACTTCTAAATGAATAAAATTCTAGCATCCTATTGTATTTATGTATTTATCCATACATATATCCACACAGCAGTTTGTCATGTGAAAGCTGACAGGGACTTCTAGTCATTTAGTCAAATGTTTTGATTTTACTGTTGAGTAAGTGAAGGAAAAGGAGGTTAAAAGATTTGCTGAAAATCATATAGCTAGTTAGAGACAAAACAGGAATTAGCAACCAAAATTCCTTTCATTAAATTCTCCTATATTTGTTTGCTGGTTTAACAAACCATAGAATTATCTTCAACATATGTTTTATTTGCTAATTCAATCTCATTATTTCTGATGTCCATGAAATTGTAGACCTAAAAAGAGAATGTGCATGTACTTAAAATTGTTTTATAGATACAATTATGGCACATACTGCCCTAATTTTTTAAAAATCTACTTGAGGTCCCTTCTAGTGTATTATAATCTGTGATGTATAAATATTAATTTTTAAAACAGCTATTGGGCAGGTATTTGCCAAAAGTTCTAATATAACAATGATATTTATCTATCTTCCCCCTTCTCTTTGGATTTTTAAGGAGATAGACTATTTCAATTTCTTTTAAATCTTTATATTTAATGTTATAAAGGTGTTTGAAGTAAGAAACAAATTATTCATGGTTTTTATTGAATTTATTTTGAATAACCAGTTAAGTTTTAGCAGTTAACATTGTCTTATACATGAGAAGTTAATGAAATAGAATTATAACAATTTTGTAATAAAAAATATTCATTTATTTCTGTAAGATATATTCCAGAATATTAGGAATTATATGTTCAAAGGTTGATCATTTAATATCCCTTAAGTTTTCTAAGAAATATTTTAAAAACACATATATAAAATAAAATCTTCATTCCTTTATTCATAACAATAATGTAAGAAACAAATGTGAGGTATATTATCATATCTTTGACATTTCATGGTCAAAGCTAGTTTGTCCGGTTTGGTTTGGTAAGTAGCAAACCTAATAGTCTTTTTGTACCCACTTTGTGCCCAATAGTATTTAACGTTGAATTCTTTATTTAATTATGGCCTGGTTTCAAATCCTAGCACTTACAGAAGCATTCAATTGTAATAAATAAATGTCTTATGATTTGAAATCTTACATTTTATAATTTGGCTATTTATCAGTTCTTATTAACTTGAAAGATTTGTTAAACATTTAGAGATTTTTTTTATTTTTTTAAGAAAATGTATCATCACAAAAAAGCAATATTTATTGAGTTACAGCCCTCTGAGAGGCAACATACTAAGGAGTACAATTACATTTTGTTACTTCATTAGATATTTCTCTTGATATATACAGGCATCTATATGAGTACTCCCTCTGGTGGTACAGATTGCAAGCCATTTATACGTTCTAATCCTGTGTATATCTTGTCAGTGTTCTGTGTATCTGTTCCAAGGGCTTCACACAATGGAGGCTTTCATCTAAAATATTTTGACACTGAATGGATACCAGTGGAACATATGGGCTATCCATTAATTATCTTTTACCTTCCCACAATGACCTTCCCACATTCTTTTCTGATTATACATCTATGTGGTGATATCTTTCACACTATATCTCCTCCACAAGTCTTTCTTGGTGGTAGAACTGGCATTAACTTTTGCTCACCATTTGCCTCTCCATCATTCTCTTGGGGAATCTCAAAATTAAGTTCTTTGGAGACCACGCCAATCTATAAAGTGCACCACTATAAAATAATAATAATAATTAATGTCAAATGAATCAAAGCTTCAAAGTACTTTGCTTACATTCCCTCACATGAGCTTCATAGGAAGGATGAGACCAATTAACACTGAAGAAACTGAGGAGCCAGGCAGTTAAATGATTTGCCCATAGTTTCACAGCAAGGAACTATCAGAAGTGGAATTTGAACACAGATCTTTCTTGTTTGAAATCCAACATTCTATGGGGGCGGCTAGGTGGTGCAGTGAGTAGAGCGTCGGCCCTGGAGTCAGAAGGACCTGAGTTCAGATCCGACTTCAGACACTTAACGCACACACAAACAATACCTAGCCATGTGACCTTGGGCAAGTTATTTAACTCCAATTGCCCTCCAAAAGGCAAAAAAAAAAAGAAATCCAACATTCAATATTGTATAGCTTACTACTTCTCAAAAATACTGATGATAAAAAGGTAAGATTTAGTTTTAGGACTGATATTGTATTTAAATCAAATCACTAGAATAGACTTGAAGGTCAGATGACCGACAAAATGGAATATTAGACATTTTCTTTGGTTCCTACTGATTCTAATAGGGGAAAAGTCTTCAAGGAGGCTCAAATAAAGATATTGAGAAATTATAGCTATTTCCACATGAAAATAAAGTTTAAAAAAGTGAACTTTGTAATAGTCTTATAAATTAACAGTGGAGAAGACAAATTCTGAATGTGCTCATTCCTCATCCATCTCTTACCAGCCACAATTTTACATGATGATTCACAAACTTACAGGTCAATTATAAACTGTGGCCCACTTAAGAACTGACTTCCTGTTTCAGTCTCAGCAGACATATTTCAACTCTTCCTTTGATGCAGCATCTTGCTAACAAGTGGTGAACTTAAACTCTGTTCAGTCACTGTGGAAGAAAAGGTATAAGGCAAGGAGGGAAATGGATACATTTTACTTTTACCCTAGAGCAGGGCCTATGTTAGGGGCTGGCAAGGTGTTAGAAACTTACCTCCACAATCATTTAGTTCTTTCCCAGGTCTCAAAAACTTCAGATACTGATTCAACCCAGTCAGTGAACAAAAAAAATGGAGAGAAACAGGACAATAGCTAGCATAGCAGTGCTTGGGGATTAAAGTAAAAAAAGATTTAAATCATGTTATGGCCAGTCCATTACATCCAAAAGTTTTTTGGGTCAAAACAATGACTGCTGAATGTTAGTTCCCCAATATGGAAAGAGACAACTCTGAGATCTAATTCCATGGTTAAAATAACTAGTAAAAAGGAGTAAAGAGTCAAAGAAAAAAAAAGCAGAAAACCCCCAAAGATCTCAGAAGGAAGAAAATTGACACAAGACCTTAGAAAAGCCAACAAATAAGTCATTAAGGAAAACACTAAATTTAGAAGAACTTTACACTAGCAAGTTATTGAAAGCTTTGTAACTGTCACTACTTTAATACTGCAAAGCAAAGGAAATTGAAGCAACACCTGATAAAACACAGAATATGGTTTCTTCTAAATCAGAATATTATGAGAAGTTGGATGGAAACCAACCACAGAATTCAAGGTTTACACAGCAGAAATAATTAGTACAACAGAAAAACTTGACTCAAGAGTAGCAAGCTTTTGAAAAAGGCAAAATGAAAATAGATATATAGATCTTTATCTCTATATCATATGTGTTTGTGTTTTTGTTTTTCTAAATATGTACATATGCATACATATATACATACCTATATACACACATATATGTACATGTATCTGAACTGTACATGCATATGTATGTACATGTATCCAAACAATTCTAAAATATTCTCCACTTCAGGTCAAGTAGAATAATACATTGAAAATGAAAATATGTAAAAGATGCAACACAAAATGACATACCCTGCAAAACTTAGTCTAATCCCCAGTGGGAAAAAAAAAAACAAACATGCTGTCCATTAAAAGAGCTGCATTTGATGTATTCTTGGAAGTGGATTGGAAGCCACAGGATTAAGCATATTATTCTACTTGCAAATGCCCTGAACAACAAAAACAAAACAAAGATCAATGAATACAACTAAGGAAAGTACAACTGACAAAATAAATTGCTTCCTTTATGAGTATTTATAAAAACAAAAACACCTAGGTGGAGCCAAGACAGCAGAGTAGAAACAGGACTTCTGTGTGGCTCTGGCTTCCACTTCCTACAACACACGTAAAAAATTACTCAATATGAACTTTAGAGCTACAGAACCCACAAAGTGACGACAGAGAGAAACAAATTTCCCATTAAGGAAGCCTGGGAGGCCAGCAGGAAGGGTCCATTGCAGCATGCTGGGACGAGAACACAGTCCCTGCTGAGCTGCAGTTTTATCCCCAGGGTGGCCCAGACCAGTAGCAGCTGGAGCAAAATTCATGGGATTATATCACCAGCAGATGTGACAGTTTCCAGACTTCTCAATCCACAAATGCCAAAGAAAAAATAAAAGATCAGAGTGGAACTTTGTTGGGAACAGGGGGGTCATGGTCCAGCTGCTGCCCCCAGAGAGAGAAGCTGAGGAGATGTGGTGGCTGCAGCCACTACCATGTGGCTATTTAAAGAGCTCTTGGCCTTCAGATTGTAGGGGGACCAAGTGACCATTCAGAGGGTAATCCCTTTTACTTTGACCTGCTTGGATCTGGATGATGTTCTTGGGTGGTGGTCCTGGCATGTGTGACCAGTGAGCCAGAGCTTGTGGGGGCTGTAGAGAGGGTGCCCATTTATTAGCAACAGCAGCTGCAAAAACCCCAGCAATTTGGGACAAAGCTCTCTCCATTCTCGAAACAAAGTTCTATTGTGGCAAAGAACTCAAAAGTCAGTAACTGGCTGACAATATGAGCAAGCAGAGTAAGCACAAACAGATCATAGAATCCTTCTTGGGAGACAAAAAGGATCAAGGCATGGAGCAGGAGCAAGCCAACAAAGTCAGAACTCCTCCATCAAAAGCCTCCCAGAAGAATATGAATTGGTTACAGGCCATGGAGGAACTCAAGAATGATATTGAAACTCCAGTAAGATATATGGAGGAAAAATTGGGAAGGGAAAGGAGAATGATGAAAGAAAATCATGAAAAGTGAGTATAAATAGCCTGCTAAAGGACACTCAAAAAGTAATGAAGAAAATAACACCTTAAGAATAGACTAAAGAGGCCCAGAAAGCCAATGAGGAGAAGAATGTATTAAAAAGTCAAATTGGCCAGATGGAAAAGGAATTTCAAAAAGTCACTGAAGAGAATAATTCCTTCAAAATTAGATTGGAGCAATCGAAAGCTAATGACTTTATGAGAAATCAAGATACAATAAAACAGATCCAAACAAATGAAAAAATAGAAGGCAATGTGAAATATCTCATTGGAAAAAGCACTGACCTGGAAAATAGATCTAGGAGAGATAATTTAAAAATTATTGGTCTACCTGAAAGCCATGATCAAAAAAGGGGTCTAGATACCATCTTTCAAGAAATATACAAGGAAATTGCCCTGATATTCTAGAACCAGAGGGTAAAATAGAAAGTAAAAGAAATCACTGATCACCTCTAGAAAAAGATCCCCAAAAGAAAACTCCTAGGAATATTATAGCCAAATTCCAGAGTTCCCAGGTCAAGGAGAAAATACTAAAAGCAGTCAGAAAGAAACAATTTCAATATTGTGGAAACACAATCAGGATAACACAAGACCTGGCAGCTTCTACATCAAGGGATCAAAGGGCTTTAAAAATGATATTCCTGAGGTCAAAGGAGCTAGGACTAAAACCAAGAATCACCTACCTACCAAAACTGAGTATCATGTTTAGGGGGAACATATGGTCATTCAGAGGACTTTCAAGCATTCTTGATGAAAAAAACCAGAGCTGAATAGAAATTTTCACTTTCAAATATGAGGAGCAAGAGAAGCATGAGAAGGTAAACAGGAAAAAGAAATTAAAAGGAGCTTATTAAATTTGAACTATTTACATTCCTACATGGAAAAAAGATAATTGTAACTCATAAGACTTTTCTCAGTATGAGGATAGCTGAAGGGATTATATGTATATATATAATATGTATATATATGTGTATGTATACACACATATATACACATATGCATGTGTGTGTAAATATATATGCATACATACATATATGTATATATAGGAGAATTTATGTTTACATAAGTATATATGTGAGTGTGGGCAGTGTATTTTCATGTATACATAGAGAGAGGACACAGGATGAATTGAATATGAAGCTATGATATCTAAAAAAATAAAATTGATGTGAGAGAGGGATTTATTGGGACAAGAAGAAAGGGAGAGAAAGATTAGGGTAAATTATCTCATATAAAAGAGGTGAGAGAAAACTGTTACAATGGAGGGGAAGAGTAGGAAGGTGAAAGGGAACAGGGTAACCTGATTCTTATTGAATTTGGTCTAGGGAGGAAATAACATACACACTCAATTGGGTATCTTACCCTACAGGAAAATAGATGGGTAGGAAATAACAGCGGGGTGGAGATATAAGGGAAGGCAGATTGGGGGAGAGGGTAGTTAGATGCATATATTTTTGACAAGTGAAACAGTCAAAAGAGAAAATAGAATAAGTGGGGGTGGGTTGAAATAGAATGGAGGGAAATATAGTCTTTCACACTATAACTACTATGGAAATGATTTGGGTAACTACACATTTACAATCTATATTGAATTACATATCTTCACAGTGGAGGTGAGTGAGGAGGGAAGAAGGGAAAAAAATCTGGAACTCAAAGTTTAAAAAAAATGTTTAAAAATTGTTTTTTTACATGCAACTGGGAAATAAGATATACAGGCACTAGGGTGTGGAGCACTTGACTTCTAGAAAGTTAGAGGGGTGATGTGTAAGAATATAAGAGAGAACAGATTGGAGCAAGGGTTATTCAGTAAGCTTCCTATTTTGGAGTGCAGGGTAGGGGAAAGATGGGGAGAGAAAAAATTGTAACTCAAAATCTTGTGGAAATGAATGTTGAAAACTAAAAATAAATAAATTAAAAATTTGGAGAAAAATGGATCTGCTAAAATATTAACATGAATCGTTACATAAAAACACCTCCTATTGTGTTTTTAAAAAATTTATACTGAGAAACTCAAGAGATTTCTTTCTAAAAGTAAATAAGGGAATAAAGATGAAAGGGAGAGAAATTGGGAAATGGAATAAGTATTTATATAGGTCCTACTTTGTGGCAAATACTGTGCTGAGCATTTTACAACTATCTTATTTTATACTGTCAATAACATTTCAAAACAGATGTTATTTTTATATCCATTTTGCAGTTGAGGAAATTGAGTCAGAAGTTAAATGACTTGCCCAAGTCACATAGTTTGTTAATGTCTAAGGCCTGAATTGAACTCAGATTTTTGTTTTGTTTTGCTTTTCCTGTGGGCTCAGCACTCTATCACTGAACCACCTAACTGACCTCAAAATAAAAAAGGGGAAAAAATGGAATTTAAAGAAATAGGTAAAGTGATAGTGGAAAAATAGGCCTTAAATATGGACTAAATCCTACAACTCCCCCTAGAGGTGCAATTATATATTTTTGCAACCAGATTGAAGAAAAGGAAGAGTGTAGGTGAAATTTGTGATGTACTCTAATCAAATTAATAGAAAAGTATGAAGGTAAATAAGTTGTTTGATCTCTCAGTAAGAAGAATGGCTGCATAAGAATGAGTGAAGTGACAAAAAGAGGGAATGAAATGGAAGAAAAAGGGGATGAATTCAATTCAGTGATGGGAGGAGATCCTAATGAGAAACGCTCTCACAGAAGAAGGGTCACATGCTGTATAGTGGAAGGAGGCCTTCAACAGTGGGTCTAATCTGCAGATATTTTGTTATGCAAGGTTACTCCTTCTTAAAAAGTATTATGACTCCATAAACCAATAACACTTGAAGAAACTCAAGATCCTATGAAATGTAAACCCAGCATGGGATTGTGGTAGGATGCTGCAGAATTGTTCGAGAGGGAATTCACAATCCTGAAGAGTTAAATGGGGACAAACAGCAGAATTCATGGCATATACTGTAGAAACAATGAACAGAATCGAAAAACTTGACTTGATAATGGCAATTTTCTTGAAAGAAGTAAAATAGCTAAAGATGCAGAACACATACTTATACACTGAAATAAAGGACATTCTGGAAGAAGCAAAAACAATATCCTGCATGAGGAAAAGGGTAATATGATCTGAGAGCAACTGGCTTAGAAAAAGGCAGAAGAGTATGGATTCAGAGAAGAGATATATGACCAAACAATTTGAGAGCCAGGAACAATTCTACCTTGGGCTAATACTTCTATCTTCATTCTCTCCATCAAAAACTGATTCTTTTAAGTTTAAGGTCCCACAGTAAAACAAAACAGAACAAAACTCCATAAGATTCTACTAGTTAGCAATAGGAACTGTGTAGGAGAGGGAATGCAAACTTGGTACTTTACAACCCTTAATTCTATTAGAAATACAAAGAGAGGGTTTATGCATGATTTGAAGTGATAATCCTTTTTCTATAAGCAAATATCTCCTTTCCCTAATAATGCAGCTTTCTCATACCATTTAAAAAGTTACTAAGGAAGATGGCCATAGGGTAGAAATTAAGGTCATTCATATATAAGGTCTCAGTACATTTTGTATAGCAACTGAAAGTTTCTAATAAGGGTTTTCTAACTTCTGTTTATTAAGGGATATCATGGTTCTAGGATAGCTGGAGGCTTGGGTTGTTCTTTGATGAATCATGATATTAGATCCTGTCAGTAATGACTAGGCACCGCCCAATCCGAGACACTACAGGGAAAGAAGGAGGAAAGGAATGAAGATAGTTTTGTTTCTACAGTCTGTTTAGCCTAATGTCAGTCAACGACTACCATCTTTGGAAAATGATACTATATTATTCATGGAACCCTGTGTTAAAATCATCCTTACCTGAATTTAGAGGCTGGGAGAATGTCTTTGTGATTAGCTTAATGGTAAAATTGCTAGCATAAGATTATTCCATTATTGTGCTATTTGTTTATGATGTACTTAGAAGACCAAGTAACTTGTGTGACAAGCATGGAGTGACAAAAATGGTGATGTTGACTCTGATAGTGATACTGGATTATAGACTTTGCAAATAAGGTTGGCACATACAACAGGCATATTTGCTCAACTCAAATTCCAAAGTCAGAGTGTTTCCAGAGAGCAATCAACACTCCCATTCAAAGCATTATATTTTCCTTGGAGGCCATCCACTAAGTAAATGATGAGAGGAGATGTCACTATCTATAGTGTCTAAGGTAATCATATCCCCAAGAGGCACAGATGTATCCTGCCTATATTAAAAATATGTCTGAAGACATTTGTACAAATGTAGTATCTATCATGACTAAAACATGTATTATTAGTATAGGTCTAGAGGAAAAAAAAATATATATACACATAATATTAACAAAAAAGGGAGGATAGAGGCAATTACAAAAGAGAAAATAGTTTCATAACATAAAATTGAAAAGATTTTACACACAACAACAATAGCAACAAAATTATACTTTTGGTCTAAGGAGGGAAAATGTTAACCAGGAAAAAAAATCCCACAATCAAATTTCTCTCATAAGGATTTAATATTAAAACATTTATATACTTAAGAGGAATATATAAGACAAAAACTATTTTGTAATAGATAAATAATTTTAAAAATAAACAAGAAATTCTCAAAAGAAGAGCTGTAAATTATCAGTAATTTTATGAAAGAATGCTCCAAGCAACTGATAAAGAGAAATGCAAATTAAAATAACCCTGTGGTTTTACCTCATTTGAACAAGTTCTCAATGAAGATAAAAGATGGGAATAACCAGTGTTGAAGGGACAATGAATTATTATAACCGTGCTGAATGTAATTTTAAGTTATGCAAATAAACTGATTAAGATATTAATAAGCTTTAACCTAGCCACTTCCTTGCTAGGCATATACCAGAAGGAGGTCTTTCATTAAAAAATAAACAAACAAACAAACAAAAAGTCACATTACTCGATATACACCAAAATATTTATAGCAATACTAATTGTGATAGCAAAGAATATGAAACAATTAGATGTCATACATTAATATAGGAAAAAGCAAATTTCAATTAATGAATAGAATGGAATTTTGTTGTGTTATTAGAAAAAAACTAATGTCAATATGGTAAAGGATTGCATTATAAACTGATGCAGAGTGAAGTAAGCAAAATCAGGAAAAAATTTACAAAATCAAAACAAGTATGTAAATGAAAAAAATACAAAACCAATAAAAATTAATATTTCAAAATTACAAATATTTATGTCTTCCTCCAAAAAAAGTAGACGGCTTTCTTCATTTCCCCACACCTCTACTGTAATAGAGTAAAAACATATATAATAGAAATATATATTGATATTTGTATATAAATGTATAATATAAATATAACATGTATAATATAATTATAATATCAGAATGTTTTTATTTGCATGTAATATTCAATTTTGGTGAATGTTTTCCTCTTTTCACTTTTATTTCTAAAACAAAATTTTTTTTATGAGAGGTCACTCTCAGGGGTGGAGATAAAAGTGAGATAAAAAATTAAGTGATGCCAAAATTAAAAAAAATATTTAAAACATTTATTTTTAAAAGAATTAATGGAACTAACAAATAGGGGAGGTGTAAAATCTGCCTATCCTACTAAGAGATGCTTTGTTACAACATTAAAAACTGTCACTCAATATTTGAACCCACATCTTTTTAATGAACAAACGATTCCTCTATCCATTGTACTACCTTGCCTCATTATTTGGTGAAAGTAAGAAAATTAGACTATATTCCCACAACTTTTCTCCAATATGGCCCAGCATCATCACCCATAGTCTGAACTGTTACAATAACTTTCTAAGTGGTTTCTTTGCCTTGTCCCTCCTCACTCCAATCAATCATCCACTCAGCTGTTGAAGTGATTTTTCCTAAAGCTTAGCTCTGTCTCTTCATTCTCCTACTTAGTAAAGTCCAATAGCTCCCTATTGTGAGAGCTAGGTGGCACAGTTGACAGAAGGTCAGACCTGGGGTCAGGAAGACCTGAGCTCAAATCTAACTGCAGAAATTTATTAGCCATGTGACCGTAAGCAAATAACTCAACCTTGTTTGCCTCAGTTTCCTCATTTGTAAAATGAGCTGGAGTATGAAATGACAAACCACTACAGTATCTTTTCCAAGTAGAAGCCAAAAGGAGTCACAAAGAGTTGTACACAACTGAAAAATGACTAAACAACAACAATAAAACTCCCTGTTACCTCCATGATCAAATACAAGGACTTCTATTTGTCATTTAATGTCATTCACAATCTAGCTCTTTTTTTTGTAGCCTCTTAAACTTCCCTTCCTTCCTTGCACCCTATTATTGGGTCATGCTGACCTCCTTGTCTACCTTACACATAATGTTCCGTCTCTGGACTCTTTGTCTTTGTATTGTCTGTCCTGCATGACAGAATGCTTTCCTGACTCACTTGTGTATTCAACTTCCCTGACTTCCCTCATGAAAGCTCAAATAGATGTCTTTTGCATAGGTGTCTTTCCTGCTTTCCTCCCTCACTATCCCTTTGCCCTCTCAGATTAACTTTCATGTACTCCAAATCTTACACATTCACACAATATGTATATACATATATATATATATGTATATGTGTAGATATATATACAAAGAGATATATAAATGTATAGTGTACATATGTGAATTTGTATGTATATATTCGTATATGTGTACATATACGTGTGTGTATATATATATATGTATGTATTTATATTTGTATGCTCTAACTTCCACATTAGAATGTAAGGTCCTTGAAGGCAGGGTGTGCTTTGGCCTCTTTTCATATCCCTAGTGCTAATAACAATGATTAATATATAGTAAACACAGAACACTTGATTGATTTCAGCTCTAAATTCATACTCATGTATGCCTTTCATTGCTAGAAACCATAATGTTTAGTGGACAGAAGACTCCTGTGTCACAAGACTTGTATTTTAATTTTAGTTCTCCTTTAAACTTTTTGAAATTTAGTTTCCTCATCTGTGAAATGGGAAAAAATAAATAACTCATTTGAAAGTAAGCCTGAAATTTCAAATACCTATAAATATAATATGTATTTATTGATTTTCTGGGATATCGAGAAAACTAATTTTAAAAGATTCACTGGATATATGAAATACAAAAGCAGGCATAAAATTTAGCAGTTGATCTTTTTTGGAGAGGTTTACATTTTTAACACACAGATTTCTATTAAAGGAATCCAGAAGTTGTTCTTAATAGCATTTCAGTATCTTTAAACTGGAGGAGATATTTAGGGGGAAGAACCCTGCAATGCCTTACACTCCCACAGCACTCAGCCTTGATCTCAATTCAAATATATCATGGACAAAATTCAAATGATCTTATGAAAAAGAAAAAAAAAGTACAAAACAGATTTTCTATAAACCCTTGAAATTAGAATTAGTAAGACAACTAAATATAGCCACAGTAAATGATTATCTTAAAATTAATGTCCTAGAGTCACAGAGTTTTAGTGCTTAAAAAGCAGTATTCAGAGTTGTTAGGTGATGAACTTTCAGTGGTACAGACCATCTGCACAACTGCTGTTGGCATCTGTTTTATTCTCCATCAACTCAGAGCTAATGTGCTGCTCTTTCGCTAAGGGCATAATTTTCATCAGTGGCCCAAAGAAATGTTTCTCAGTATTATTTTGTTGGAACTCTTATCTGAAACTGTTTTTAGTAATGTAAAAAGAGCTGAGGATGATTCAAAGAAGTCTAGAAAAAAGCAGGAAAGATAATTCTTTTTTTCTCATTTACTAACATGCTGATTGACAGGATGATCTCTTTGTTGTAGCCTCATTTGTGTAATTGGCAGCATTGTGCTGGCAGACAAAATTATATAAAATAGCTACCATCTATATAGTACTTAAGTTTTATAGAGCACTTTACATATATTATCTCATTTGGTCTTCATGACAACTCTGTCGTATCCTCCATTTTATAGATATGAAGAAACTGGAATGGAAAGGGTTAAGTGATTAGCTTAGAATCATAGAGTCTATTAGTCTCTAAGGGAGTATCTGAATTCATATCCTTCTGATTATAAGCCCAACACTCTATGCACTTAATCATTTAGCTGCCTAAAGGACAATATGTGTTTAATAATATGGCATACATTCCATATGAGAGATAAGAAGGCTAGTTTTAGAGTCAGGAAAAAAAATTGACATGAGTTCTGACCTTCATAATGCTACACAACTATGTGTACCTCAGTGTCTCAGGCAATTAGTCAGTACTCCAAAGTTAGAGAAATCCCCAATATGAATAAATATATGAATGGATTTCTAAATAGAGAAGTAATTATTAAGTGCTTACCATGTACTAAGCATGTGCTAAACACCAGGGAATCAAATTAAAAAAAGAAACAGTTCCTTCAAGGAGATTGCGTTCCATAAAATGTCAATGGATATGAAGGGTTATTGGTCAGGGATGGGTGTTTCAGAATGAGAAGTGCAAGGAAGTTAGTGGAGGCATAAGCAATTAATTCTTATGCACATTCCAGGGATATTAGTGTTAATTTCATTACTGTTTCCATATACAGAGGAAGGAAATAAAGAGTAGATAATCAATAGCTAATTTATTGAAAATGTCTGTAGACCCGGAAAGTGGTGAGTCTAGATTGACTTAGCTATAAAGAACTCTCAGCTATAAGGAATGGAGGGCTCCAGGTTAGAACATGAAGAGCTTTTTTTTTTCCTTTTCTGAAAGAAGTTGTTTAGTGTATCCCCCTACATTGGTAGTGCCCAACATACATTGATAAAATCATACGTCTGGAGCACTACTCCACATCCTCCTTCATTACCACTACTAGTGTTTCATATACAAAAGTGATATCACTGATAGTTGGTAGAGTGTAGGGTGCAGATTTTGTTGCTGGCATTGGAAATGGAATTGTACTGGTTTATTGCTACATTTTCTCAATTAATCCTGGGAGAAATAAATGGACAGTAACAGAATAGAGTAGATTACCATATGTAACTCTGAAACAAAACAAAACTTTCTATAGATATTAAACCTGTGACTTTGACTGTATTAAGATTGCATAATAGCCAAGTGAGCCAACCAACAGAGAATTAGCAAATTTATATGTGTAAGTTATTAGCTTAACCCATTTTTAGTAACAATTTCTGAGATTTTCATTTGTTCTTATAACTTTGAATGACTGTATTTGGTTGGCTACTTGACTTTCTTTTCTGTCTTTTTCACAGGTTCAAATGCCTTGTTTTTGTTTTTTACACTATTTTTGTTTCCATTTTGAGATTTTTGTTGAGGAAAGAATAATCTACTGCCTATGGTGGTTACTAATGTAAAATCATTTGAACAAACTGATTTTCCTCATCATATTAGCCAATAATTTTATGATTATAATCATTGCTAGTCTCCAATTAGAGTTCTCCCAATAGTTCCAATAATATTTTGGGTCAGGTTTCTTTTGCCATATTGATGGCACAATATCTATTTTAATCTAAAGTCATTAGTAACTCTATTTCTTTTTGCACCAAGTTCAAATAATTGATTCCTAGAATTGCCACCAAGCAATTCAGGAAGATTGTACCACTCTGCCAAATTAGTAGAGAAAATTACTGTGTGCTCTTTCAACTCTGAAAAAAATATCCTCAGAGGATTCATAATTATTATAGCCATAATTTAGAAAGATATTAGTGATTTATAAGCTAGATTACAAAAAGAGAATGTGACTCTGTCTTTTTAAATTGCTCTGTACAGTATTTCATTCATGGTCTTTGCTTTCTTGTCTTTTGTTTTTTATATCCACATTACTACCACCAAAGAATAACTCCCTGCCCCGAGGAAGTCATTCATTATAATAAACAATCAATAGCTTTTTTTAATATCATGTATATTTTTATCCCTCTACTCTCATTTTCCTTTATTCAAGATCTTTCTATGGTCTTTTCCTAATTGCCTCATATGTCTGAAAAGCCTTTTACTTTACTGCTCCCAAACCCTAATCAATCAAAGTATACCCTAAATCAACTTCCTTTGACATACCAAATCTGAGCCGCCTAAATTATTCCCAAGGTTAAGCTGTGACATATGGAACAGTAAGTGTTTATTTATCCCAAATAAAATCAGGACAAACAGCCACCTCTTCTACATGTATGAAAGAAAAACAACCAAGAAAAACAAACATGCCCTATTGAGAAACTTTGGTATGTTGTGCCCTTCCCTCATAAATGAATAGGATGGCTTTATTTTGTGATTATTACAGTATTTGAAATATCTTGAATTCCATAAATGAAATAACATAGTAATTATTACCATTATCAATTATAATACTATAATTGCATACTTATTTTGTATCTATTTTAAGGAAAACTTCATTTAAGTCTTAAAGGATATATGGTGGTTCTTTTCAGTCAAATGCTTTTTTTATTCTTGCAGATAAGTAGCAGTGAACTTTGCAGAAAGTATTTTGTTCTTGTTATATCTTATAAATAGGAAGATTAAAAAAAAACAACAACTATCAAACACATATGTGCCAGTAATTCAGCACAAAACAACACTGGAACAAGCCTTTGTGGCATTCCTATTTTTTTCCCCTGTCACCATTAAGCTTGATGTCTAGGATTGCCAGCACCTCATACTGTTTTTTCCTTGCCAAAGTGTCTTGCTAAATTAGGTTTCCTAACACTCAGCTTAAACTGTGGGTGGGAAAGCATCCATTTTGACAGTCTTCCCTTGCTCTGCATTCCTAAAATAGTCCTTTTATATGCTTTTTGTTTGTTTGTTTGTTTAAGGGTTGTCTCCTGACTATTACAAGGAAATAAGTGACAGATTTGAAGGGGAAAGTTTACGAATTACAAAATCCCTATGGTGTAATCTTGTTCCTTTATGCAAACTACTAGAAACTAGGTTTTATTTCCTCTTAGCTCCTGCTTCCTTCCTCACTGATTCCCTTTCTGCCCAGTCTTGATAATCCATTCAGACATTCAGAAGTTATTTATAATCATTCATTTCTTCATTTGTTCAACAACCATCTGGCCTACTATGTGGAAAGTATTGCTCTCACCCAAAACTTAAAATAAAGGACAAGGGATAAAGAACACAAACCAACTTGAAAATCTACTTGACAATGTCATGACCATAGTGAAGCATAGAATAGAATAGAATAGAATAGAATAGAATAGAATAGAATAGAATAGAATAGAATAGAATAGAATAGAATAGAATAGAATAGAATAGAATAAGAGGATGGGGCATGTAGAATGTTATGCAAGGTCAAAGGAAGGAAGATTATTTATTATATGGAAGCATTCATGGGGATTTGGCATGTGGGATAGATCTTGAAGAATGGGTGGGATTTCAGAACACATATGGGAGGGGAACAATGGAATTCAAGGCTTAGGTGATGGTGTGAGCAAAGGCACTTTGGAGGAAAAGGGCTAGGCATAAGGTTGTCATATATTTAGACCTTAGAGATCATTTAGTTGATCCATCTATTTTTTTTATAGATGAAGAATCAGTCTCAAAAAAGTTAAATGATTTGCCAAAAACATCCTAGTTAGTTACAGGATCAGGATTCATATGCTGAATTCAAGCCAATAAATAAACATTTATTAATAACTACAAAATACCAGGCATGCTGCTAAGCAGTGAGAGTTCAAAAAAAAGAGGCAAAAGACAGATCTCATCATCGAGGAGCTTACACTCTACTAAGAGAGATAGCATGTGAAAAATAATACACACATATACATGTACATACACACATACATGCACAAAAAAGCAAACTATACACAGGATAAATACAGAATGATAGAGGGAAGGCACTGGAATTTAGAGGTTTTAGAGAAGGATTCCTATCAAAGGTAAGGTTTTAGTTGGAATTTAAAGGAATACAGAAAAGCAAATAGTAGGAACAGAGGAGGGAGAGTTTTGTAGTCATGGGGTACAGCTAGAGAAAATTCCTGCAACTGAGAGATGGAGTGTCTTGCTCATGAAGTAGTCAAGACTTCAGCATCCCTACTTGTTCTAGATAGTAACACTGTGCAAGAGATACTAAACAATTTGACCAGAAGGCAGCAGGATACAGAGAGGAATAAGGTATTTTAAGTTTGGAAAGGTAGTGAGATAGCAGATGTCAGAGTTTTCAAAGGGTTATACTATTAATTCACTGACTAGTTTTGAGCAAAGGACTAACATGATTAGATCTGTGCATTAGGAAAGATTATGATGTCAACAGTAATAGGAATCCTTTGATGGGGAAACTATCATATGGGGAAACTGAACAGACTTCTGAGGCCACTTAGTTCAAATCATCATTTCACAGATTTGGAAACTGAGGTCTGAAGAAGATAAATAACTTGCTTAAGGTTACACAAAGTAGTATCACTCAGAATTGGAACTCAGCTTCTCTTTCCACTGTAGCATATTATAATGGAAGCCTCTAGCAGTGAGTACTTCAGTAACCCAGATGGATGATAATGAGGACTGGTCTTAACAGAAAATAAGTGGTGGATTAAAGGGATATTTCAGAATCAGGATCCAGAAGACTAGACAATTGTTTGCATGTGGAAGCAGTTGATAAAGGGGGAGTAAATGGTAGTAGTAAGGTTTCATGATCTTAGTTTAGTTTTAGCTCTCTAACTGATTAATTTGATTGGAAAAGTTTTATTTTTTTATATCTCAGGCTTCCAGATTTTACTTTATTAATCCCTCTTATTATAGTTTTGGGAGCCCAGGTTTTAAAACCTGGGCTTAAAACCTTTCAAAAGGTTTTCACTATAATATCCCCTTATAGACAAACTCTTTCAACTGCACCCACTTGGCAGGACATATTTCATCCTACATATATTAAACATGGACCTGGGGAAAAGTTTGTCTCCTGACTTCCTAGACAAGGAAAACAACAAAAACAAGAAGTCCTTCTCTGGACTACTTACCAAATGATATAAATTCTCCCTGGCTACCTCTATCTGTCTGTGCAAGTGTCTTTGTCTCTGTGTCTCTCTGTCTCTCTCTCTATCTCTGTCTCTGTCTCTCTCTGTCTCTCTGTCTCTCTGTCTCTCTCTCACTCACACACACGCACACACACACACAAATACAAACACAGCACACAAACTCCCTTTACACTTCCTGTTCCTGGTTTGTTTGCCCAAGAGAAACTCCTTTAGGCTCCTTGTCACCAGATGGATTTGCCCTTTGTAGTATAGTCACTTCCTCAATCTACTAGCCAAGATTAACCTTAGGCCCTGTTGCCTAGTGAATTGATAATTGAATTATGAAATTATTAAATAGGAGTAAGCATGCCTGGTTCTTTAGGTACTTGCAGGAAAGACCACAATTGCAGCAGGAAACAGGGAGGCAGTCACACTTTAATAAGGCACAGAGACATTCAGTCAAAGTGGTACAGAGGCAGATGGCAGCTTGAGGATAGGAAATGGGATGGGGCAGGTAGAAAGGCAGGGGGAGAGGCAGTGAATATCGCCCACAGAACTATGGATTAAAGTTGTGAGCAGCATGAAGCCAAAGGAGATGGCAGTGTCCAGGGGTCAGGAGTTTGATGCCATATTTTATAGATTTTTGAGGCACTTACCTATGCCACCTTGGAGTTAGTTCAGTAACATATCTAAATCCTCATCACAAACTTATCAGCAAAACTCCAAAGGTATCATCCCAGAGTTACCAGCAAGCACGTTTTGATGTTCTGCTGGTCTAGATTTGTGATTTGGATTTGGTCAGGAATTTATACATCATAGGACCAGAAGCCTTGAGAAATCTTGAGAATGGTTACCTGATTTGGCACTATTTTACCAGGATGTGAATTTTAGTTAATATAAGATATAATTTGTAATTCATGCTCCTTTGATCTTTGAAACAGTTTGTGTATGACTTTCAGGTTCTCTTTTCTAATCTTATTTTCTGTTAAAAATGCATTTACTATTCTGACTAAAGTTATATGTGTGTAGCAAAGTTAGGCAGGCCAGAACAAGGTGCAATTTTAACAATGTTAGCTTTAAGCATGGGACACGTGTGATCTTCCCAATATGGGTTCTCTTTCTCAATGCAACTTTTGCTCTAGTTCTGACTCTATCTCCCCTGACTACCTAGTATTAATTCTGCAATAATTGACAAAACTGTGATGACAAACATATAATTAAATTTTCTGAAAGAAAAACTGAGTTCTTAATCAAATCTGTCAGTGGAAAAATGTGGTTTAGTACCAGAACCATTGGACAACATCATTGTTTTTTTTTGTTTTGTTTTGTTTTGTTTTGGTTTTTGGTTTTGTTTTGTTTTGTTTTGTTTTGTTTGCTTTTTTTGGAGGGCAATTGGGGTTAAGTAACTTGCCCAAGGTCACATGGCTAGGTTTTTGTTTGTGTGTGCATTGTGTCTGAGGCCGGATCTGAACTCAGGTCCTTCTGACGCCAGGGCCAACACTCTACTCACTGCGCCACCTAGCTGCCCCAGAGAACATCATTGTTACATTGTCATAGTAAGGCAATTAAGCTATGATAGAGACTGGCTAGTTCTTTCCCTTCAAAAAAAGCTTTCCCTAAATATTATCTTCTAACTTTTACTTTCTCCCCTCCACCAGTGGTGATTTCCAAGGGCAGAACATGTTCTGGAAATCCTAGTACCAAGTGTTTTCTTTTTTCCGATAGTATCACTGTTATGTTGCAACTCTCAGTTCACTGAGATGGGATTACTCACCAAAAGATGCTATCTGTCAAAAACCATTATAGATATATCTCTGGGAAGAGTTCTTTCCTACCAAGGAAACCCCTTTAATTCATATCCTCAGTGACCCTAATGAGAATCTTACAAGACCAGACTCTCACTGTTCTTAACAGAAACATTAAAAAGATTTAGTTGACAAAGGAAAGGAACTTTTCAATATACTATATGAGCCCTGCAGATAGTGTCTAGGTGAAATCTCCTGGCAACTCAGGGTATTGTACAGTTTGCTTGAAAGAGCCACCAAGGAATATGTTCTAGGTTGAATCAGTTGAAACATGGTAAAGCATATTAAATACATTGAATACATCTTAATCAAGCTGCAAGGTAAAGCACCAAGATGTTTGTTAAACTGAAAAAAAATAGGGAATGGGAAATTAAGGAAACAGCTCTGATGGCTACTGAAATAGCCAAAGACCTAATCAGTTAGAGCAGCAGAAAGAAACTTAGAATGCCCAATTCATTGACCTCCCTTTTCTCTAATTTATTTATGTATGCACTCAGGGATATAATACTTCCCCTAAGAACTGCCTTTAATGCATCCCACAAATTTTGGTATGTTGTCTCGTTATTCTCATTCTCTTGAATGAAATTACTGATTGTTTCTATAATTTCTTGTTTGACCCACTCATTGTTTAGGATTAAATTCTTTAATTTCCAATTAGTTTTTAGTCTATCTTTCCATGACCCTTTATTGCATATGATTTTTATTGCATCATGATATGAGAATGATGCATTTAATATTTGTGCCTTTCTGCACTGAATTGTGAGGTTTTATGCCCTAGTACATGGTCTATTTTTGAGTATGTGCCATGCACATCTGAGAAGAAAGTAAATTCCTTTTTAGTCCCATTCAGGTTTCTCCAGAGATCTATCATATCTAGTCTCTCTAAAATTCTATTCACCTCCTTAACTTCTTTCTTGTTTATTTTGACATTAGATTTATTAAGTTCAGAGAGGAGGCAATTAAGGTCCCCCAATAGTATAGTTTTACTATATATTTCTTCCTCTAATTCCTTTAACTTCTCCTCTAGGAATTTGGATGATATACTACGTGGTGCATATATGTTAAGTAATGATATTGCTTCATTCTCGATGGCGCCTTTTAGCACAATATAGTTTTCTTCCTTATCTCTTTTAATTAGATCTATTTTTGCTTTTGCTTTATCTGAGATAAGGATTGCTACCCCTGCTTTTTTTTACTTTAGTTGAGGCATAATAAATCCTACTCCAGCCTTTTACCTTTACTCTGTGGGTATCCCTTTGTTTCAAATGTGTTTCCCCTTTCTTTCCCCTCTACTATAGTGTGTTTTTCTGCCTCTTTGAATGGCATACTTTACCTTTTTCTATCTCATCCTTTCCTTTTATCCCATTACAGTCCCTTTGATACCCTTAATAAGGCTTTTTTGTTGTTGTTGTTGTTGTTGTTGTTTGTTTGTTTTGTTTTGTTTTGTTTTGTTTTGTTTTTATCTTCAGGTTAGTGTTCCAGTTCTTCTGTGTTCCAGTGGATTCTGTCACTCCAGAATCCATTCAGATTCACTTTTTAAGGTTTAGTGACAGGATTCATGGAGGAGCTTAGAGAAGTTACTGCTTCCTTTCCGCCATCTTGGCTCCACACCCGAGATAAAATATCTCAATGGAAAAATAACTGACCTGGAAAAGAGATACAGGAGGCAAAATCTGAGAATCATAGGCCTACCAGAAAATCATGATAAAAAATGAGCCTGGGCAACATATTCCAAGTGCTCATCAATGAAAACTGCCCTGAGAGATAAGAACCAGAGGGTAAAATAGAAATCAAGAGGATCTACCAGTTGCCTCCTGAAAGAGATCCCCAATTGAAATGTCCACAAAATGTTATGGCCGAACTCCAGAACTAGCAGGTAAAGGAGAAAATAATACAAGCAGCCAGAAAGAAACAATGGAAATATCGCAGAACCATAGTGAGGATCAAATAGGATCTGACAACCTCTACACTGAAAGATCAGAGGAACTGGAATATAATTTTTTGCAAGAAGAAAGAGCTCAGGTTGCAACCAAAGATCACATACTCAGTGAAACTGAACATATTATTCCAGGCAAGGAGATGGCCATTTAACGATATAACAGAATTCTAGACCTTCCTGATAAAAAGCCAAAGCTCAATGGAAAATTCAACCTCCAATTACGAGATGCAAGAGAGAAATAGAAGGCAAACAAGGAACACACACACACACACACACACACACACACACACACACACACACACTGTTATTTAATAAGAGCAAGCTGTTTATAGACAAATAGAGGCTATGGATATAAATTACAGAAGATGATGATAAAAAAAAAAAACTTATTAAGGGCTACAAAGGGACTGCAATGAAAGAAGAGGAAAGAATGAAGCAGAAAAGGCTAGATTATGCCACACAAAGAGGTATAAAAACAATATAGTAGAGGGAAAGAAGGGAGGGAGATGAGCATTAAATGTGCTTTTCCCTCACTGGGTCTGGTGCAAGGAGGGAATAACACAACCAGTTAAGTATAGGACTCTATCAAGAACAGACACAAAACATATTATAATAGAGGGAAAGAGGGTTAGGAGAGTAGATTTGCATGAGGTAGTTAGAAGAGAGGGAAGAAGTAAGGGGGAAGAGGAGGAAAAGGGAGGGGGCTGATAAGGGAATACTGAGGGAGGTGGTAGTCAAAAGGAATATCATTACTTAACATATATGCACCAAGTGGGATAGCATCCAAATTCCTAGAGGAGAAGATAAGGGAATTAGAGGAATGAAATACATGGCAAAACTATACTATTAGGAGAACTTAATCTCCCCCTCTCTGAATCTGATAAATCCAACCTCAAAATAAACAAGAAAGAAGTTAAGGAGGTGAATAGAACCCTAGAGAGATTAGGTATGATAGATCTCTTGAGAAAACTGAATGTAGATAAAAAGGAATATACTGTCTCTTCTCAGTGGTACATGGCACATGCACAAAAATCAACCATGTATTAGGAAATAAAAAACCTCACAATTCAGTGGAGAAAGGCAGAAATATTAAATACATCATTCTCAGATCATGATTCAATAAAAATCATATGCAATAAAGGGCCATGGAAAGATATACTAAAAACTAATTGGAAACTAAAAAATTAATCCTAAAGAATGAGTGTGTCAAACAAGAAATTATAGAAAGGATCAGTAATTTCATTCAAGAGAATAAAAATAATGAGACAACATGCCAAAATTTGTGGGATGCAGCAAAGGCAATTATTAGGGGAAATTTTATATCCCTGAGTGCATACATGAATAAATTAGATAAAAGGGAGGTCAATGAATTGGGCATGCAATTGAAAAAGCTAGAAAATGAAAAAATTGAAAATCCCCAATTAAATTCCAAATTAGAAATAATGAAAACCAAAGGAGAGGGTAGTAAAATTGAAATTAAGAAAATTATTGAAATAATAAATAAAACTATGAGCTGGTTTTATAAAAAAACAATAAAATTGAATAGACCCTTAATCAATATGGTAAAATAAAGAAAGATGAATACCAAATGAGTATCAAAACTTAAAAGGGTGACTCTACCTCCAAGGAAGAGAAAATTAAAACAATGATTAGGAATCATTTTGCCCAATTGAATGCAAATAAATTTGACAAACAGTGAAATGGATGGATATTTACAAAAATATAAGTTGCCCAGATAAACTGAAGAGGAAGTAAATTACTTAAATAACCACATCTCAGTAAAAGGAATTGAACAAACCATGAGTGAACTCCCTAGGAAAAAATCAACAGGGCCAGATGGATTTACTGGCAAATTCTATCAATCATTTAAAGAATAATTGATTCCAATACTCTACAAACTATTTGAGAAAATTATTGAAGTAGTCCTACCAAATTCTTTTTATGACACAAACATGATAATAATACCTAAATCTGAAAGAGATAAAATAGGAAAAGAAAATTATAGACCAATTTCCCTCATGAATATAGATGCAAAAAAATTAGATAAAATATTAGCAAAAATACTACAGCAACTTATCACAAGAATAATACACTTTGATCAGGTAGGATTTATTCCAGGAATGCAAAGATGGTTTAATATTAGGAAATCCATCAGTATAATTGATCATATCAAAAATAAAATTAGCAGAAGCCACATGATTATCTCAATAGATGCAGAAAAAGCTTTTGATTAAGTAGAACATCAATTCCTATTAAAAACACTAGAAAGGGTGGGGCGGCTAGGTGGCGCAGTGAGTAAGAGTGCCGGCCTTGGAGTTGGGATGACCTGAGATCGAATCCGGCCTCAGAAAATGAGCAACCACACATAAATAATGACTAACCGTGTCACCTTGAGCAAGTTACTTAACCCCAATTGCTTTAAAAAAAATACTAGTAAGGGCAGGGGAGGGGGGGCAGAGCCAAGATGGCAGAGTAGAAACAGCACTTCCATTGTGCTCCTGCCCACACCACTTCCAATACACACACACACACACACACACACACACACACACACACATGTATGCATGTGTGTATATATATATACACATGGGGACTCTGAAAAACTCTGGAGCTCTGGAACCCACAAAATGACACAGAGAAGCTAATCTCCCACTGAGGACAGCTGGCAGCCTGGCAGCCTGGCAGGGAGTGGCCAGCACAGCTCTCTGGGGGCTGAGCCCAGGACCACTTATAGAAAAGTCAAGGAAAAATGGTTACAAGGGAGGGGAAGAACAGGAAGACAAAAAGGCAAAACCATATTCTCATTGAATTTGGCTCAAGGAGAGAATGACATACATATGAAATCAGACATCTCACCCTACAGGAGAGTAGGGGAGGGGCATGAGAGGGAGGATGATGGGAGGGAGGGCATGCTGGGGTGGAGGGAGGTGAGAAGCACCCGAGTTTGAAAAGGGACAGGATCAAGGTAGGGAATGGACCAAGTGGGGGGTGGGGTAGGTGGGAGGGAAATATAGCCAGTCTTTTACAATATATCAACTGTGATAATGTTTTGCATAGCTATACACGTACAACACATACTGAATTGATTATCTTCCCAGCAAGAGTGGGTGACAAGGGAGAGAGGGAATGATTCTGTAATTTGAAGTTTTAGAATCAAATGTCTTAAATATATATAAATACAATTATTAATACTATTTTACATGTAATTGGGAAAAAGATGTATAGGCATTGGGGCACAAAGATTGACCTTGCCCTACTGGAAAAGTCAAAGGGGGAATGGGAGAAGATATGGGAGAGAGCAGATTGAATGAGGGGATATCCTGTGGGACTGCTATTCTGGGGTGGTGGGTAGGGGAAAAATGGGGAAAATTGTAATTCAAAATCTGGTGGAAATGAATGATGTAAAGCAGAAGTTAATAAAGCATTTGAAGAAACAAACAAAAAAAAGCACTAGAAAGTACAGGAATAAATGGAGCCTTCCATAAAATAATAAGTAGCATCTATTTAAAGCCAGCAATAAGTATTATATGTAATAGGGATAAGCTAGAAGCATTTCCAGTAAGATCAGGGGTGAAACAGGGGTGCCCACTATCACCATTCTTTTTCAGTCTGGTGCTAGGAATGTTAGTAGTAGCAATTAGAGAAGAAAAATAAATCAAAGGAATCAAATTAGGCAAAGAAGAGAGCAAGTTACCACTCTTTGCAGATGTTATGATGATATACTTAGAGAATACTGGGGAATCAAGAAAAAAAAAAAAACTACTTGAGACAAGAAAAAAATTTGACAAAGTTGCAGGATATAAATAAATCCTCATAAATTCTCCGCATTCCTGTATATTTCTAATGAAACTCAACAGCAAGAGCTAGAAAGAGAAATCCCATTTTAAGTTAATGTAGACATAAGATATTTGGTTATCTATCTGACAAAACAAACCCAGGACCTATATGAACACAATTTCAAAACACTTTTCACACAAATAAAGTCAGATCTAACTAATTGGAAAAACATCAGTTGCTCATGGCTGGGTAAAGCTATTATAATAAAAATGATAATATTATCTAAATCAAATTACATATTTAGTGCCATACCAATCAATTTACCAAAAAAATTACTTTATAGAGTTAGAAAAATAGTAAAAAAAAATTCATTGGGAAAAAGAAAAGGTCCAGAATATCAAGAGAATTAATGAAAAAAATGCTACGGAGGGTGGCCTCACTCTACCAGATTTTAATCTGTATTATAAAGCAGCAGTCATCAAAACTTCTTGTTATTGGCTAAGGATTAGAGCAGTGGATCAATGTAATAGATTGGTTATATGAGACTCAGCAGTCAATGAGTATAATAATTTGATAAACCCAAAGACCCCAGTTTTGGGGATAAGAACTCACTAATTGACAAAAACTGCTGGGAAAACTGGAATATAGTATGGCAGAAACTGGGCATAGACTATTATCTAACTCCATATACCAAAATTAAGTCTAAATGGGTGCATGATCTAAGTATAAAGGAGGATACTGTAAGCCACCTGGGAAAGCAAGGAATAGATTACCTGTCAGATTTATGGAGAGGGAAAAACTTCATTATCAAACAAGAATTAGAGAGCATTATAAAATGCAAAATGGATAACTTTGACCACACAAAATTGAAAAGCTTCTGTACAAACAAAGCCAATGTAACCAACATTAAGAGAGAAGTGGAAAATTGGGAAATAATTTTTACTACCAATGTCTCTGATAAAGGCCTCTTTTCTAAAATATACAGAGAATTGACTCAAATCTATAAGGATACAAGTCATTCCCCAATTGATAAATAGTCAATGGATATGAGCATGCAGTTCTCAGAGGAAGAAATTAAAGATACCTATAAATGTTTGCAAAAAATGCTCTAAATCATTGTTGATTAGAGAAATGCAAATCAAAATAACTCTGAGATACCACATCTCTCCAGTCAGATTGACTAAGATGACAAAACCGGAAAATGATAAATGCTGGATAGGATTTAGAAAAATTGGAACACTAATGCATTGCTGGTGGAGTTGTGAGCTGATTTAGCTATTCTGAAGAACAATCTGGAACTATATCCAAAGGACTATAAGTAATTTCATATCCTTTGACCCATCAATACCATTTCTAGGGTTGTATCCCAAAGAGATCATAGAAGCAGGAGGGAGACCCATATGTACAAAAATATTTATAGCAGCTCTTTTTGTGGTGGCAAAGAATTAAAAATTAAGGGGATGGCCATTAATTGGGGAATGGCCAAACAAATTATGGTATATGAATTTAATGGAAATTGTTCCATAAGTAAAGAGGAGCAGATGGACTTTGTATTTACCTGCAGTGTCTTATATGAACTGATGCTGAGTTAGAAGAGCAAAACCAGGAGAAATTTGTACACAATTACAAAAACAACACATGTGTGATGAACAACTTTGATAGACTGTGCTCTTCTCAGTGATGCAGGACTATAAGTCAACTCCAAAAGACTCATGATGGAGAGAGATGTCTACATTCAGAGAAAGAACTAAAAAGAACAGAATTTGAATGCGATTGAAGCAAATTCCCTACTCTCTTTTTCTTGTGTGGTTTTGTTTCCTCTTTCCCATTGTTCATTCCATCTGATACAGCCCTTCTTTATAACCTGACTAATGTGAAAGTATATGCAGATCCTGTACTTGATTGTATGCCTCCATGGGGGGAGGGGGAAGTGGGAAGTGGAGGGAAGGAAAGAAACTTTGAAACTCAAATAACTGTGGAACTGAATCTTGTAAACTAAAAGTAAATGAACAACTTAATAAAGACCAAAAACATTTTAAAAACGAGAGTGATCTTACCTACCAAGGTTACTGCAAACTAAAGATAACTGAAAAGGCTGTGCATCTACTGGTAAGGCTTTACACTGGTCCTAGATCTTCAGGCCCTTAGCAGAAATTGAAAGAGCACAACCAAACAGACATTTCAGGCCTTTTCAGATTATCTGCCCTCTGTCCAAATTGTAATTTTTAATTTATCATTAAAAATCAAGAGACCAAGAGAGATAGAGAAAGAAAGAGACATGAGACAGAGATAAAGACAGAAAGAGTCCTTTGGACAAGAGAGTCAGAAGAGATGGAGATTTGAATGCAATCACCTGGGTGACTGAAGAAAGGCTCATATCTTCTCTGAGTCTCATTTGTTAAAGGGAAATACAAATAATTTTAGAATCTACACCATAGTCTGGTTTGAAGGACAAAATATAAGGTTTGAAGGACAAAATAAAGTAATATATGTATCACTTTGTATTCTAATCATCAAGAAATACCTTTCAATAAAAAGAAAATTCAGCTTAATTTAGTTCTAATTAATATTTACTCTTTTCACTCACACTGTGGATAGGACACTCTATGAAGTACTTTTAGGCAGGAGTCGGAAATGTATAAGACAAAATAAAGATGTCACCCAAGTTTTAAGTAAATCTAGAAGTCAGATTTCAGATGCTCAGATAATGGTCTTAATGATACGCAGAGCCATGTACAGAATGCAAACATTTGTTTGTAAAATTAAAAGTGTTTTTCAGAATAAGTTGTGTCCAGGATAAAGCTGAGACTTGGGTTTAAACATAATAATACTCATTTGCTGAGTGAAATTTCACAAATCAATTTGTATCTCTGGGTCTCTATTTTCTCATTTATAAAATGTAAATAATAGTGCTTAAAATATTAATCTCAAAATGTCATTGTGAGGAAAATGCTTAAATACCTTAACAGTAGACATGTTAGTAGATGATAATGTTAGCATCATTGGAGCATGGAGTCACATAAAGCACTTAGATCACAAATATGATAATTAGAATTATATGTAACCATTTGGATTTAAATTCCACAAAAATTTAGTCATTCGGTTTCCACACTAGACACTACTTAGACAAATGGGGATTTTTACATTCTTATATGAATTTGTGATTTCATTGATATGGGAATTCCATCAATGATATAGACCTCAAACCTTCTATGCCTGGCCATCTTGTGTGATTATTATCAAATGTTCTACTGAAAGTTCACTACATGGATTCCACAAAGTTTCGTAAAACAGTTCTTGTGCTTGACGAACCCACAATTCAATAATGGAGATAAGATGCGTGGAAAACAGGAAAATGCACAAAGAAATATGTATAAAGAGAAATACAAAGTATATTAAAGGGTTTTAGGGTTTATCTGGAAAAAAATAGTTTCAAGGAGGCAAACAAGAAAAGTGTGACGCATAAAAACCTCACACACAAAAATGTTGGAATAGTTATGGGGGGAAAAATGAACACTAATACACTGTTGCTAAAACTGTGATTTTCCCCAAGTATTTTGGAAAGAAATTTATAACTGGAAGAAAGTGATTGCAATATCTATACTCTAAACCCAGAGATTTACTTCTCTCTCTCTCTTCCTCTCCCTCTCCCTCTCCCCCGCCACATATGTGTGTATACATGCACACTATAAGGACAATGATAAAAAGTAAACTCATAAATGCACCGAAAAAATTATAGCACCATTTTGTTTTTGTTGTGTGAGAGAACTGAAATCTCTGTACATACTCATTGGGGAATGACTAAACAAGTTGCATATAATGGAAGACATCTATGTTTTATTTAAGAAACCATGAATGTAATGAATACGTAGAGCATGAGAAATCATTTGAAGTGATAAAAATAAAGTAAGCAGAACTAGGAAAACAATAAATGACTAAAACAATACAAATTGAATGAATGGTATCAACAAAATAATGCTAAGAAGTTATATAAATTGATTTACCTCAATGAAAAAATTGGAAAATACATCTCTCCACCTTTTTTCTTCCATAAACGGAGAACAATGAGTGTGGAATATGACAGAGAATGTCAAACTTTTTTATGCTTTTGACAGTATTGATAGACTTCTTTTTTCCTCTTTTGTGTTTATTATAAGGGATGACTAGCTGGGACAGAGAAGGAGAAGAGAAATATATGTTGGGAAATGTAGGTGATATAAAAACAACAACAACAACAAAACAAATAAAATTTAAAAGAATGTTATATAGATAGATATGCTACATAATACATGGACATGTATTATGTATGTGCATATTTGCATATATTTTTATGGTCTCTGTCATTTATTTATTTTAGGGTATTATTCAAAAATGGTGGTATGCTAATTATTGTAATGAACCATACTTAATAGGAACAAATCCTAACGTACAATCTTCCCTATATTTTATGCTATCATCTAGGATATAATATAACTCACTAGTAATTAGACACGGTCATATTGGACTTCCCACATTTATATAATTTGGCTTACTTGCAGAACCATTTAACCATTCATACATGTATTCCTTTTATAAGAAAAATATTCATTAAGTGCATACTAAATGTAATTCCCGTTCCTTGGGATTCACTCAATTTAATTAAATTCAACAAACATTTATGAAGTAACTTCTATGTGAAACCCACTATGCTAATAGAGATATACAGATAAAGCAATGAATAAAATTCACATCTGTCTCATAAACATTGCTTAGGGTGTAGTATATTAAAGGCACTATGCTAGACACTGGTGATGTAGAATGAAAACAACACCGTCCCTTCCATCAAGGAACTTAAATTTTCTCATTGAGGAAGAAAGGGAATATAGGAAATAGACATATATGTAAGTGTAAAATTCACAAAATAATGAAATAAATTTTTATTAAACAAATGCTTTATTAACTTCTGGTTTACACCATTCATTTCCACCAGATTTTGAGTTACAATTTTCCCCCATTTTTCCCTACCCACCACCCCAGAATAGCAGTCTCACTAGATATCCCCTCATCCAATCTGCTCTCTCCCATATCTTCTCCCATACCCCCTTCGACTTTGCCATTAGGGCAAGATGAATCTCTGAGGCCCAATGCCTGGACATCTTATGAAACATTTTATTTTAAAACTTTGATTTTCAGATCCATTCCCTTCCTCCCTTGTCACGCACTCCCTCTGAGAAGATAAGCAATTCAGTATGTATTGTACATGTATAGCTATGCAAAACATTACCATAGTAGATATATTGTAAAAGACTGCTTCTATTTCCCTCCCACCTGGTCCATTCCCTACTTTGATCCTGTCCCTCTTTGATAGTGGGTACTTCCAACCTCCCCTCCCCACAAGAATTCCCTCCCTTCCATCACCCCTCCTCTCATCCCCCTTACCCCTACCATCCTGCAGGGTGAGATATCCCATTTAGTATGTATGTGATTCTCTCCTTGAGCCAACTTCAATGAGAATATGGTTTTGCCTTTTTGCCTTCCTGTTCCTCCCCTCCCCTGCAACTACTTCCCCTTGCTTCTTCTACATGAGATAGTTTACCTTACCCTGTCGCTCCCCATCTCCTCTTGCCACTTTCCATTCTTACCTCTTAACTTCACCCCTTAAGAATCATCCCTTCCCGGCAAATTCAACCTGTGCCCTCTATCCATGTATACCTGTAAACATATGCCCATGTACCCTTCTTCAATTATTTTCATAATGACAAAGGTTTCTTCAGACACAGTTACTGTTTTTCCATGTAGGAATGTAAATAGTTCAACTTTGATAAGTTCCTTTTGATTTCTTTTCCTTGATTACCTTCTCAAGCATCTCTTGCTTCTTGTGTCTGAATGTCAAATTTTCTATTCAACTCTGGTTTTTTCCTCAAGAATGCTTGAAAGTCCTCTATTCCACTGAATGATCATATTTTCCCCTGAAACAAGATACTCAGTTTTGCTGGGTAGGTGACCCTTGACTTCAATCCCAGCTTTTTGTTTCTTCCTGGCTGCTTGTAGTATATTATGAACAACTATGAGGATGATGATAGGCCTTATGTATGACTTCTGTGTTATATGTAGAAGGAAGGCAAGGAATCTAAAAGGAGGTAAAAAGGGAGTGTGTTGGCCAAAAGGGCAACCACTCATACAAAGGAGCAGAGGTAGAAGATGGTATATTACATGTGACAAATAGCTCAAGGGACACTATAATAGTCATAATTATTATTATCATGGCTAACATGTATATATAGTACTTATTAATTGTCAGGCATGATTTTAAGCACTTTATAATTCTAAATGGAATATAGACCATAAGATGGAGAGGAATGTTCAACAAGATTGGAAAATGAGGGAAAAGATGATTTTGGAGGAATATAGTAATGTTACCCCAATCATGAAGGATATGACCAAGAGAAAATCATGCTTCAGGAAGTATCATTAAAAAAGAGGAGGGTTTTGTAAAAAAAAAATTAATAGAATTCAGAACTCTGGATTTGGACTATGTGGACATCTTGTTATGTGTTTGAAGGTCATTTCTTAAATGCTTGTTTCAGAGACACTCAGATGGAAAATTCTAAAAAAAAGTAATGGGAAACAGTGGGAGGGAAATACATACTTTGAATATTGGGACATAAATGGGAAGAGAAAGATGGCATGATAGTTAAAGGAGTAGTTCAATATAGTGGCACCTGCTCACAAAGAAAATAAATTGTATTTGACAAAGAGTGGCACCAATTACTTTTATGATTATCCAGAAATTGAACTTAAGCTATTTGCAACATCTTATAATCAAGTACATATACAGGCATAACATTCCTTACTTAACCAATGAGTTCTATAGAAACATAACTTTAAATGAACAAACAATAATGTAGGGTACAGTATTCCAAATAAAAGAAGCATCCCTAAATGAAACATTGAAATTATAAAATTTAAAATTTAAAATTTTTTCATTAGAGAAAATCTAGACTCGTAGTGGATTATATTGCAGTCATGGGCTGGGCTAGGTGGGGCTGTCAGACATGCTAACAGACCTGTGCCCATGGCAATTTGATATTCTCAGTCATCAGAAACATTCCTGAGTTTTATGACTAAAAAAGGACTAGCAGAAGAGAATGAAAAATTTTATTTAGGTGGCAGGGGACCCCAAAGGATAAGGTGGAGATATCATGGAATCGTATTCATACATAATCAGTAACTGAATAAGAAAGTATACCTATCAAAATATACCCAGAAAGTTCAGATTTATTAAACACTGTATTTCAGAAACTGTTCCAAGCCTTGAAGATATAAAGAAAGGCAAAAACACAGTCCCTTTCTTCAGGCACTTTAGTAATGGAGGAAATAATATATAAAGTATAATATAATATGTGTATATACATATGTGTTTCTATACAAATATACACTTATGTGAGTATATATACTATGCATATGCATATACATATAATTAGAAAATAGGCAATCTGAAAGTAGAGGTATAAGCAGTGTGTGTGGATAGGGTTGGTGGTGGGGAAAGGGGGGTGGGCAAAAAAAGACATTTCCTGAAGAAGGTGGGATTTGAGCTCTTGAAGGAAGCCAGGAGAGGAATGTGATTGGCCAATGCAAAGACCAAAAAATCTGGAGGTGGAATGTCATATGCCAGCAAGAAGGCCAGTGGAACTGGACTGTAGAATAGACACAGGCAAAGAAGTGCCAGAAAACTGGAAAGGTATATAGGTGGGATACAATAACAGCAACATTGTGAGATGACCAACTTAGATCTTCTCAGAAATACAGTGATTGAAGACAATTCCAAAAGATGTGTGATGGAAAATGCTATCCACATCAAGAGAAAGAACAATGGAGTTTGAATGAAGATTGAAGGACATTATTTTCACTTTTATGGTTTTTCTTTCTTTCTTATGTATTTCTCCCTTTTGTTCTGATTCTTTTCTCACGGCATATCTAATGTTAAAATACGTTTAACATGATTATATATGTGCCACCTGTATCAGATTGCTTGCTGTTTTGGGGAGGTGGGAGGGGAGGGAGTGAGGGAGAAAAATTTGGAATTCAAAACATTACAAAAATGAATGTTCAAATTTACCTTTATGAGTAATTGGAAAAAAATAAAATATTATTAAGGGCAAAAAGTATAAAAATTGCTATTATTCACCCTTCCCCCTCCAGTTTTCTGCTTTCTTCTAATCTTGGCTGCATTGATTTTGTTCTACAAAACTACTCATTTGGATATTAAAAAATACAGGTTTTATGTGTCATAATGCTCTCTTATCTTTTTTTGCTCATAAATTCTTCTCTTCTCCATAGATTTCACAGTTAAACTATTTCATACACAGGGGTGGCTAGGTGGCGCAGTGAGTAGAGCATCGGCCCTGGAGTCAGAAGGACCTGAGTTCGGATCCGGCCTCAGACACTTAACGCACACCCAAACGAAAAAACCTAGCCATGTGACCTTGGGCAAGTTACTTAACCCCAATTGCCCTCCAAAAATCACACACACACAAAAAAAACGTATTTCATACTCTCCTAATTTGCTTGTGGAATCACCCGTTATGTCTAAGTAATGGAACCTTTTGACCTCATCTTTAAATACAGTGTGAAATGTTGGTCTATACCTACATTCTGCCACATTTTTTTTCTAATTTTCTTAGCAGTTTTTGTTAAATAGTAAGTTCTCTTTAGAAAATCTGGGGTGTGAGCAGAGTCAAGATGGCAGAGTAGAAACAGGATTTCCAAGCTGCTCCCACTTCCACCTCTTCTAATACATGTAAAAAATGACTCTAAACAAACACTAGAGCTACAGAACCCACAAAGTAACAGAGAGAAACTAACATCCCACTGAAGGCAGCCCAGCAGGCTGGCAGGAGGGGCCCATTGCAACACTCTGGGAGCCAAGCCCAGCCCCGAGTGAGCCTGAGGTTTTAACCTCAGAACAACCCGACAAGTTGTGGCTAGAGGGATATTGTGAGAGTAGATCACCAGCAGCTATGGCAGTTTCAAGAATTATCAACCCATAAATACCAAAGACAAAGTGAAAGGTCAGTGGACTTTGGGTACAGGGAATCCAGCAATGTACTCCAGGCTCTACAAGAAGCAGCTGAGGTGCAGCAGCCACAATGATGGGGCTGCATCAGAGTTCCTGGCTTGCAGATTGTAGGAGGACAAAGCTACCAGACTGAGGGGTAATCACACTTGCTTTAACCTGCTGGATCTGGATCCCTGTCCTGGGAGGAGGTCCTAGGATGCATGACCAGGGTGTCAGAGCATGTGGATGCTTTTGAGAAGGCAGCCAGCTAATAGCTCCAGCAGCTGAGAAAACCCCAGCAATTTGGGACAAAGCTCTCCTCTCTGAAAGCAGAGTTCTACTATGGAAAAAGCTCAAAAGTCAAGTAATTGAGTCACAATAAGACCAAGCAAAGGAAGCGAAGCAAGCTCAGCAATCTGACATTTACTTCCTTTTTTGGGGACAAAAAGGATCAAAGCATGGAAAAGGAGGATGAAAACTAAGTCAGAACTCCTGCACCAAAAGCTTCCAAGAAAAATATAAACTGATTATAGGCTGTAGAGGAGCTTAAGAAGGGATTTGAAAACCAAATAAAAGAAGTGGAGGAAAAATTGGGAAGAGAAATGAGAATGATGCAAGAAAATCATAAAAAGAGAGTAAACAACCTGAAAGAAAAAAAATAAGACCTTAAAAATAGACTAATTCAAATGGCAAAATGGGCTCAAAAAGCCAATGAGAAGAACAATGCCTCAAAAAGCCAAATTTGCGAGATGGAAAAATAATCTCAAAAGCTCGTTGAAGAGAGTAATTCCTTCGGAATTAGATTGGAGCAAATGGAAGCTAGTGATTTTGTGAGAAATCAAGATACTATTAAACAGATCCAAACAAATGAAAAAATAGAAGGCAATGTGAAATATCTCATTGAGAAAACCACTGACCTAGAAAATAGATCCAGGAGAGATCATTTAAAAACCTATTGGTCTACCTGAAAGCCATCATCAAAAAAAGGACCTAGAAATCATCCTTCAAGAAATTCTCCAGAGGGGCAGCTAGGTGGTGCAGTGAGTAAGAGCACCGGCCTCGGAGTTGGGATGACCTGAGATCAAATCCGGCCTCAGAAAATGGGCACCCACACACAAGTAATAACTGGCCGTGTAACCTTGAGCAAGTTACTTAACTCCAATTGCTTAAAAAAAAAAAAAGAAATTCTCCAGGAAAATTGCCCTGATGTTTTAGGACCAGAGGGCAAAATAGAGGTTGGAAGAATCTACTGATCACCTCCTGTAAAAGATCCCAAAAGGGAAAATCCACAGAATATTATAGCCAGGTTCTGGAGTTTCCAGATCATGGAGAAAATATTACAAGTAGCCAGGAAGAAACAATTTGAATATTGTGGAAACACAATCAGGATAACACAGGATCTGGCAGCTATCTACACTGAGGGATTAAATGGCTTGGAATATGATATTGCAGAGGTCAAAGGAGCTGGGATTAAAACCAAGAATCACCTACCCAGCAAAACTGAGTATCATGTTTCAGGGGAAAATATGATCATTCATTGGAATAGAGGACTCTCAAGCATTCATGATGAAAAAAACAGAGTTGAATAGAAAATATTATATTCAGATACAAGAAGCATGAAAAGCATGAGAAGGTAAACGAAAAAAAAAATCATAAGGAACTTATCAAAGTTGAACTATTTATATTCCTACATGTAAAAGTGATAATTGTAACTTACAAAACTTTTCTCAGTATGAGAATAGTTGAAGGGAATATATATATATATATATATATATATATATATATATATATATATATATATATATATATATATATACATGTATACATACATATAAATTTCAATATGGGAGGGCATATGGGCATATGAATGCATATGTGAGCATGTGTATATATGTGTACAGGCATACATAGACAGAGGGCACAGGAACAATTGAATAGGAAGGGATAATACATAAAAGGTGAAATTAAGAAATTAAGAGGTGAGAGAGGAATATAATGTGAGGAGATGGGGAGAGACAGTATAGGGTAAATTATCTCATATAGGAAAGGCAAGGGAATAGTGTTACAATGGAGGGGAAGAACAGGAAGGCAAAAGGGAATGAGTCAACCTTACTCTCATTGAATTTGACTTAGGGAGGGAATGATATACACACTAAATAGGGTATTTCATCCTAAAGGAGAGTAGGGGGAAAGGGGATGAGTAGGGGGATGATGGAGGGGAGGGCAGGTTGTGGGGGAGGGAAGTTGGAAGCAAACACTTTTGAAAAGGGTCAAAGTAGAGAATAGAACAAGTGTGGGGTGGGATGCAATGGAGGAAAATATAGTCAAGTCATTCACAATATATCCGCTATGGAAATGTTTTGCATAATTTCACATGTACAATCTATATTCAATTGCTTATCTTCCTAGTAAAGGTGGGTGATGATGAAGGAAGGGAAAGAATCTGTAATTCATATTTTTTCCCATTAATTTCCTTAATTGTCTTGAAATTATTTTTCTTTCAGATGAATTTTGTCATTTTTTTCTAACTCTTTAAAGTAGCCTTTGGTAGTTTGATTGGTATGGTACTCAATAAGTAAATTTATTTAGGTAGAATAATCATTTTTATTATTGTTGAAAAGACCTACCAATGGCCATTCTTTTTCTTTTTCTTTTTTTCCCAATTGTTTGGATCTAATTTTATTTGTATAAAAATGTTCATATAGTTTCTAGGCATGTCTTGGCAGTTCTTATTCCTGGACTTTGCTAGTAATATATACAAATGATAATGATTTATGTGGGTTTATTTTATATCATGCAACTTTGCTAAAATTTTTAATTATTTCAACTTATCTTTTAAAATATCTTTAGAAATTTGAGCAGTCTTTAGAATCTCTAGGATTCTCTAAATATACCATGATATCCTCTCCAAAGATTGATGATTTTTTTCTTCATTGCCTATACTAATTCTTTCAATCTCTTTTATTTTCTAATACAGTATTGAATAATAGTGGTGATAGTGGACATCCTTGCTTTACCCTGATCTTGTTGGGAAGGCTTCTAGACTATTCCCATTACAAATAATGCTTGCTGGTGGTTTTAGATAGATATTGCTTATTTTTTCTTCCTTTTATTTATTTCTTTTTTTTCCTAGGAAAATTCCATATATTTCTACACTGTCTATTTTTAAAATAGGGATTGTATTCTATTTTATCAAAAGCTATTCCCCTATTGATTGATTTTTGTTGGTTTTTTTATTGATTATGCTGATAATTATGATAATTATGCTGATAGTTTTTCTATTATTGAATCAATTCTTCATTCCTGGTACGAATCACACTTGTAATAATGTATGACCTTTGTGATATTTTGCTGTAAACTTTTTGGCTGATATTTTATTTAAATTTTTTATATTGCCATACATTAAGGAAAATGAGCTATAATTTTCTTTCTTCATTTTTCTCTTTCATTTAGATATTAGAAGACTATTTGTTATAAAAATAATTTAGAAAACTCTTTCTTTGCCTATTTTTCTATATAGTTTAGAAAGCATTAGAATTTTTTTTCTTCATATTCCTTGTATAATTTACTCCTGAGCTCATCTAGTCTTGGGAAAGTTTTCTTAGATCGATCATTGAGGACTTGTTCAAACTATTTTTTTTTAATATTGGGTTATTTAAGTATTTTATTTGCTCCTGTTAATCTGGGTAATTTATATTGTAGCAAACATTCATCCATTTCACTTAGATTATAAGCATTATTGACATATAGTTGGGCAAAATAACTTAATTGTTTTAATTTCATCTTCATTTGTGGTGCATTCACCATTTGAATTTTTTATGTTATTAGTTGCATTTTTTCTTTTTTCACTCAAATTAACCATAAGTTTATCGGAGTTATTTTTTTCATTAAATGAGCTCCTAGTTTTAGTGTTCATTTTTTAAAACATTCAATCCACTTCATGTCTCCTTTGATTTTCAGGATTTCCAAATTGCTATTTACCTGCAGACTTTTAATTTGTTCTTTTCCTAGTGTTTTTAGTTATATGCATAAACCATTAATGTGTTTTTTCTCTATTTTATTGATGTATATCTTTAGAGGTATAAATGTTCCCATACATACTGCTTTGACTGCATCCAACAAAATTTAATTTGTTATCTCATTGTTGACATTCTCTTTAATAAAATTACTGATTGTTTCTATGATTTTGTTTTTGTCCCACTCATTTTTATGATTAGATTACTTTGTTTCCAATTAATTTTAATTTATTTTCCATGGCCTTTATTGAATGGAATTTTTATTAAATTATGATCTGAAAAGAATGCTTTTATTTTTTCTGCTTTTGTGCATTTGATCATGAGGGTTTTATGAACTAATACATGATCAGTTTTAGTGGAGGGGCCATGGTACCACTGAGAAAAAGTTATATTCATTTCTATTCCCATTCATTTTCCCCCATATGTCTATCATTTCTAACTTTTCTATTCACTCCATGAACATCTTTCTGTTTTTTTAATCAGATTTATCTAGTTTTGTGTATATATATATATATATATATATATATATATATATATATATATATATATATATTGCTTCTAGCTGCCCCAATACAGAAAATTTTCATAGGAATTCCAATTATCACCTTCCTATATAGGATGTAAAGAGTTTAACCTTATTAAATACATTGTGTTTTCTCTTTCCTGTTTACCTTTTTATGCTTCTCTTGAGTTTTATGTTTGAATGTCAAGTATTCTCTTCAGCTCTATCCTTTTCATCAGAAATGTTTGAAAGTCCTCTATTTCATTAAACAATCATTTTCCTCTTGAAGGATTATATTTGGTTTTGTCAAATTATTCTTGTTGTAATCCTGGCTCCTTTGCCTTCTGGAATGTTATATGGAAGTTGTGCTTTTTCAAGAGCAGACCTTCAACTGGAACTGCAGCACAATGAGAGAGTTGCACCTAGGTTGGGTATTGGGACTGAGAACTGAGCCCATCTCATAGCCAAATTATATCATAAATGCCATCTTCTGACTTAGGGTAGGGCTTGGTTATAATGTTTTAGAAAGGTTATTGCAAAGTGACATTGTTGGAAATAATTGTATGTGGGATATACCTATACACTAATTGGCTGACTCATTTGTTCCATCTCTACTTCTTTTGTATTAATGGCACAGATGATACTGATATTAGACTTAATGAGATGTTGTAATGGTTAGCAATTTTAACAGTGTTTGTGTGGTTATGAAAGGATTTTTTTGTGGCTGTAGGCAAATAAATTATTCTTCTAAAGATTCAGTTTTTCCATATGTAAAGTTGGGGAAATTATACATATACATGTGTTTGTATGTATGTGTATGTTTGTGTGTATAAATACATATTAATTTACATATATTTATGTGTATATTTATGTGTTAATATGTATAAATATAATATATATTATAAAATTCATTTAAATCATAGCTAAAAACATATGAGCTATTCACATGCAAAAGTTTCATTGATCAAAATTTGTTCTGATTTACTTCTTTACTCAAGATTCAGCATTGTTGGAGTAATTATAGAAATATTCTAGTAATGTTTATATACCAGCTAAGATGAATGACATTAAAAATTCGTTGATTTATAGAAGAAAGATGAGAGCAATGACTATATATTTTTCCTGGAAAATCCATGCCCCAAATAGCTTTTAGGGCACAGTTCAGAACATAATATTTAGGCAATCTTGTTAGCAATTACTATTCTCATAATATTCAGTGACCTATTAGGATAGTTCAAAAAGGATAGATAGAAGATTCTGACTAAGATATTCCTTTATATTTCATTCTGAAGTAACTTGATAGCAGCTATAAATTTCATATACATACATTTGTGCTTTGACACTCTGATAATCATTTCTCAAACTTCATTTCACTAACTGTAATCTTCAAACTACTGAAATTGGATTTTGAGCTATAATGTAAAATTAGTAAAGACAAAATCCCATGTTCAATGTGCCTATATTTTCTTAGCATAAATAAAAAACAACAAGAACAAGACTGGCCCTGAAACATAACAACCAGGTTGTAGTGAAAGAGTTGGAGAAAGCCATCCCTTTTCATCTCCAACAGGATAAAGCAACAAAAACTTTCCTTCTTGCATTTTCTCTCAGTATGTGGCATTATATCCTCAGGAATGAGAATTGGAAAAGAAGGCCAATAAAAATAACTCACTTTTCTATAGAAATTCAGGATTTACAAAACAATTTACTTACAATAATGTGAGGTAAGTAACATAAGTATTATTATTTCCAATTCACAAATACAGAAACTGATATTCAAACAGTTTAAATTATTTGACCAGGGTCACACAGCTTTTAAATATTAAAGTAGGGTAGTGACTCACATCTATTGTCTCTAAAAGTCCAGTGCCCTTTGTCCTATATAACATGCTGCTTCCAAGTGAAACAAATGTTTGAATCTATGTCTGAGAGAATAGATTTGCATAAACTTTTGGAAGTAAACCCAGCTGAGCCAGATGGGAGGAAGGAATGTAAAAATAATCATATTTCAAGTTTATCCACAACAGTATAAATGTGAAAGTATTAAGGAATTTTAATAGCAAAATTAATTGATTATATTCTATACTGATATACTTCTTGAAGTCTACCTGGTGAAATTGAGAAGTTATTATTTATGGTTATTTTTTTGTTATTTCTGGTGATTGATCATAGTCAATTGGCAGCAAAATGAGTTTTTCCACTGAAGAAGATGACTACTGAGAAGAGAATGAGCCCAAGCTGTGGTCTGGTTTGCAAAAGACTTAGACCCAACGGAATTGCTTAGACAGCATAGTTCAGGTGGTATGATGTCTATTCAGCAGTTTCACTAAATGCTACATATTCTGATAGGTTTAATTCTGAATCTTTAGTAAGTTATGACAATTTTAAGTTATGTTATTGATTAATTCTTATCAATGTGCAAGAATCTTTTCTGCTAAGCATTTTTTTTTCATGTGGGAAATAAAAGAACTGATACATCTAATTTATATTATATATTATGTCTCTTTCTTTTTCAACCTTTTGAAGACCTCCTATACATGAACAAAAAATGAAATTTTAAGTAATTTTGTTTCTTCCAGGAACATAAAGATTGAGTCTTAATAAACTAAAAAATGAGAAAAAAGAGTCCAACCCTCTAGAACTGATCTGAACATGGTCACCATGTGTGAGAAACAAGAGCATGTGGACAGTGCCCACTTCCTTAAGTCCAGCAGCAGTTAAAAAGATTAAATTATGCTTTTATGAAATATTGAGTGTATTGAAGTATTGAACCTCAATGACAAAATACATTGAAACATTTTGTAATGTAGTGTACTAATTATCCCTCCCAGTTTTATATGAGCTGAAAAATTTTAAAGCATACTTCTTATGCTTTCTTCTAAGTCATTGACAATAGCATTGAACAAGACAAGGCCATGACCACTGCCTTGTGGCACATTTGTATGACATCTTATTAAAATGAATTCCTCAGTGACTCAGTAATCTCCTAATTCATCATTGTGAAACTCTCTCCATGGACATAGTCTAAAATCCTGCCCACATTACTTGATATTTTTTTCTGAGTTGCTGCATGGATAAGACTATTCATTTTCTGTGAGTAGCTTTTAAATAATGAGCTTTTAAAATTTTTTCTGCTAGTATCCACTGAATAACAGAAAAGCATATTCTTGGATGCTTACATGAAGCTTTTCCAGCCTAAGAAGATCATACCTTAGATTTCGCTGATATTATCTTTGGGAACCTATGATCACATAAATTTCATAATGATAGACATTTACTTATTTATTTTATGTATTTATGTATATTATTGTATTGGAAAGTGCCAAATATTTCTCCATTGCAAGCAATGCAAGTTCTTGATTTTAGATATTTTCAACCATATCAAAGAAAAACCTTTTAATGATTTTAATTTTAAGGCTTTTTACATAAATAAATGTTTTATTTGGTAAATGTTTTTTCTGCTTCTATCTCAATTATCATATAATTTTATTATCATTTTATATGATTGAGTGTATAATTACATTCCAGATACAGAAACATTTTCATATCTATGAAATGGATTCAACTAGGACATAATGGATTATTTTCTCAAAATACTACTGTAGTTTCCTTTCAAAGATTTTATTTAAAATTTTGCATCAATTTTCATTAGATAAATTGTTTTATGGATATCTTTCTTTTCTTTTATCTTTTCCTCATTTAATTATCAGGAATGTATTTGTTTTCATAATTTTTTTTCTTCTGTTTCTGTTTGAGAATTTTTTGGAACATACATGTGACCTTCTCTTTACATGTTTGATAGAATTCACTTGTAAAAAAACATTTGAATCAGTTTATTTTTACTTTGATTGTACCTTTAACATTTGCTTGATTTATTTTCCCAGTAAATTTAACAGATCTATTACTTGTTTTTTTCAAATGTATGCATATATACATACACATATGCATATGTTCACATTTTACATATTTTGGATATATTTGTGTCACATATGTAGATGCATATTGGGATACCTAAAATTTTACTATATGCTTACTTTTTTGGCGTATAATTCTATATAGTAGTTTCATCAAATTATTTTCTCCCTCTTGTGCATTCACTCGTTTTTTTTTTTTAATTTTGGCATTTCTATTTTCCTTTCTTCTTTTTCAACAGGTTATATAATATAGTTCAATTTATTTTTACAATAAAATTGCTTTGCTTTTCATTTCAATAGGGGATTTAAATAACACCTGTGATTGACTGATATGAGAACCTTCCAAATGATTGAATTCTCTCTTACCAATCAATACCTTCTCTGCAATATTTTGTTTTAAAGAGTTTTCCAAGCACTAACAAGTTAAGTAACTTGCCCAGGTTAACACAGCTAGTATTAATACAGTCTGAAGTGACAGTGAGTGTAATGAATCTAAAACCATCTATTTACACACTACACCAAACTGACTTTCATTGTCTAGTTTCTCTATTTCATCTCTATACTTGTTTTATAGTTGCTAATTCAATTTTAGTCATTTTAATTGCGCATTTATTTTATTGATACTTCCATTTTCTATACTGTAAATATGTTTTCAGAGTTATAATTTTTCCTTTGAGGACATCTTTGACTTTACCTTAATTGTGTTGACATATCTCATTGCTCCTAGAGAGCAGAGAAACTATTGATTTTTTCTTCATATTTACATCCCTATAACCTGGTATAGTGTCTGTCATTTAGGTGGTTCTTAATAACTTTTTTTGAGTTATTCTCATTATCTTTAACATAATATGTATTGTTTTTATAATTTTTCCTTTGATTTTGCTCACTATTCAGAATATTTTGCATTCATTGAGAGTAAGTTTATAATAATTATATTTAATTATCTTTTGTTCAGATTTAAAGTATTCATTATCATTTTATTGGCTACTTTTCTGCAAATGATAATTTTTTCTCACATTTTCCACTGACTAATATTACTTCATGCTGTAGCACATGGCTATTTTTTCTAGAGGTACTATCTGATGCTTTGGAACATGTATATTCTTCAATATTTCATTTCAGAAGTTATCATAACAATTTTAATTAGGTAAATTGAAAATATTATTTTATTTTCAAAATATCATAAGCAAGTTCTATTCTCACATGGTTTATAAAGGAACTGCTGTAACTTACTTTTCTTATCATGATGAGGGCAAAAATCTCCATATAATTACAACATAGCTTTAAAACTGCCAACTTGTCATGTTGCACTGAGCCCAGTAGAAGATAGAAGAAATCATTAAAAAATATTTCTTGTGAAAAAGTCTGAAATCTATTGAATATGAGAATGCAACACTTAAAAAAATCCTAAAATTAAAGTTAGCATTTATTTGCCTACTAAGGGATGATGATAGGCCTTTATCTTTTAATACTTTATTATTTAATTGTTGGGTTTTGGTTTTATTTATTCACTTGTTTGGTCATCCAATTTATTAAAGTAAAGGTTATAATTTTAAGATTGTTTTCCATCCACTCTGTTTACAATTATGTTTTTTCCTTTCCTAAGTTAGTATCTGTGGTTCGTTTCACGTGCATTATTCTGAATCGTATCATCTCGTCTGACTGCGTATCCCTCCTGCCAGCTATTCCAGTCAATTTTAAATAATTTGAGTTAATTTCTATTGTTCTCTTTTTTAATGACCTTTCCTTCCCAGATCTGAGAAGAGTGCTCAATAACTAAGAATCAACAATTTAAGAGGTAAAGGGGAAACTAGAATCTCCTAATCAAACACTACAATTAGTTTATTAGAATCTCTTGTGTAGGTGAAGGGTCAAAAGTGATTAATGACAGGGATAAAGGATTGTATAAAGATACCTTTTTTCTGTTATAGCTGTATTTTTGATCAAAGGCTTGCTCATCATATTTCATGGTAAAAAAAATCGAACAGTCATAGATATTAACATAAGTATTTTGGGTTGAATGAAAAAGGGTGTCCTCAAAGTTTTGCTCAAAACATCCAGAAGTCATTAATAGCCAAGGGTTTTCTTTATGGAATCCCCATTTTTTCATATCTTAAAGTTTTTCAACAAATTTAGGGATAAAAGAATTCTAAGCCAAATATAACTCACAATTACCCTTTCATTTATCTGGGATTTTATAAAGAGGATTCCTGTTGAGTTATCATTTCTGGCAAGATGTCCCATTTGCTAATTTTTTACTTTGAAATTAGGTTACAATTAGTAGTAGGAGAGACAGGTTTGAAACTCAGGCATTCTTAGAGTGCAATAGAATTTTAGATATATTGCTTCATCTTCCATGTGGATGTAGGTGTGGCAAAGCTTGCATATTAATTCCACATTGCTCTATGGCATTATCACAAGTTGCTGTACCAGAACTATTTAATTCATATTCACTATATAGTGACTCAACTTTACATAAATCAACTATAAATGTATCTTGACAGCATTATCCTGAAAATATCCTGAAAGGTGAAAAATGTCAAAATTGATCAGTAAGGTCAAATTATTTTCACGGAAAACAGAACTGAATTAAATTAGAAAAACCCTATCTTGGCCTTGATCAGTAGAATTTTCACTGTGTATTAAAATGACACTCAAGGGTATGGTGGCATAACCGGTATTTCAGAAATTCTTCTATTTTCTTCATACTTATGAAGTATGTTTTTCATTAAATAGCCATGTATTCTATCCACCTATGTAAATTATGCCCTAGGCAAACGCCAACTTAATTCTAAGCATGTTTAACCTATGCACTGTCCTTTAGGAGAATGTTTTAATTAACATATGTATTTATATATTGTTGGATGAATTGAAAAATAACATGCGACTCAAATAGCCTGTCCACTTTTATCATAATTCCACCTCTGACTTCTTGGTATATACTTTAATCCTCTTCCTTATGTAAAAATGTCTGTTTCTTAAGCTCATTTATATTATTTTCTTTGATGGCCACTTTGACCAATGTATTCCATATGCTTATTACACAATATTAGAAAACCTTATGTCTAGATTCCTTACATATTTTAGATCTCTAGTCTTTTTTCACCATAGGCTTCAACCTTTCTCCAATGTGAAATTCATGCATTGAAGTTAATTCTTTATTCTCATTCCTTTGGGTTACAGAATAAGTTCATGTAAATTATTGCAGAGGGGCCTCTTGTGAATCTATAGAGTCAAAACATGAATGAAAGCATAGAGAGAAGAAAGCAAATGTCTGTCCAGAGTGGAGTTGTATTCCTAAATTGGTGACACTATTTCCCTTTACAAGGGAATGCTAGAGACTGAGTGTGGGTATGGGCAATATTTGGTAAGGTAAGGAAAGGAAGAAAAAAGGTCAAAGACTAACCTTTCTGTCTGCTATTTTAATCCATATAGGAGAATGTTTGTGTTAGAAGCACCTGGCCAGTACCTGCAGAGAAATAATTCTGTACCCAAAATAGAATGGGTGTTGAGATAAATTTTTTTCACCTACCTTAATCCCAGCAGCAATTTAATTCTTATTCCAGAATCAAAAGTCAAGAGTTGTTATCATGGTTATTTTTATTGTCTGCTTTCCCCCCCCCCCCCAAGGTGCAAGTCACTGGGAAAGTGGCATGCCAAGGATGATGCATCTTTGAATTCATTCAGAATCAAGCAGAAACAGGAAAGAGAACCTAGTGTTAGAGTTATGTAACACAATTATACATGAATCATTCTGCCAACCTGAATTATTTAACATATATCACTTAGCGGTAACCCAGTGAAAAGAATCTAAGTGAAAAATGTCACATAAGGATGCATCAGAAAAATAACTAACTAGGCAATGAGGGCTGGATCACAAGAAGCTAGGGGTTTTCAGCTAAGTTTCACAAAGCCTCATTTCAAATGAGGCCTTACACACTGAATGTATATGATGGATTGCTGACTTTTCTTTCCTAAATTCAATTGCGGTAAGTTTTGTCCATGAGAGCTAGCTGTGTGCTTATTTTTTTTTCCTCCTAATTTTAACAGTCAAAATAAAAATACTTATGAATAACACTATGTTTCTATTCTGATGGCTCATTGTGAGTAAGCAAAGAACATGGCTTCATGAGGCCAATGCCTGTAAACTAAAGGTAGACATGATGTACAAATGTGGAAATAAAAGACTCCTAGTGATATTCTTGGTGATGAATTGGATGTCCTCTCTAGGCAAGTTATATGATATCTAGAGGATAATTCTTTTTATATAAGTTGAAGATCATTTTCCCATTTGCAGAGTTATGGAATTTTTTTCTAGTGGAGAAAATACCTACACACATGAAACTGCATATCCTAAAATAATGAAGTGTTAAGTGATCCTTTGTGCTTTCTAAGTAAAATAAACTCTTACCCTCCAATAGCTTTTGATATCTAAAGTTGTATCCCTTTTTTTAAAAAAGTTGTATCTCTTAAAAATAATTGAGCAAAAGAACAACAAAAACAATTGTGAGAAGAGATTCGGGTTTCAGGTTAAGTCCCAGAGAACATTTTTATCCACTGCCTACTAACAAGCCTGTACCTTTGGTAGCTCACACTTTGTTGTTTTGAGTGGTTTATTGGATGAGTGTAAGCATTGGTAAGCAGGCAAGAAAATAAACTCTTGATAGATATAGAGAAACTGAATTAATTTCAGTATGAGAAAGAACTTATTCTACATCTGGAACTGATGTAGGAGAGTAAATTATGGATCAATGTAAATGTACCAAAAAAGCAAGTATTAGTGATGTGGTCAGGGTCATCTCTATGTGGGGTAGAGACTTGGATTACATCAGCTCTATGCTTTCTTCTAACTCAAAGATTCCATAGTTTAGATTTTTTTTATCAAATAATATATATGTATTATTTTATTAAATAAAATGGCTAATTAGAATAACATTTACATTTTTTAAATTTCCTAGTTACATTCCACAGAATACATTACAGAGAGAATATGTTAAAATTAAAAATTCATTATAAAAAGGTTTATCTCTTTATGAAGAAAATGATTATAATAAAGTTGTCTGAACATCAGCTTATTGCCATTCTTCTGACTTAGGGCTGCATAAGGTTATTCTCCCAGCTTTTGGCTTCAACATATGTTAGAGTTAATAGGCAGAGGTTGGAAAAAAAGGGGTCAAGTGTCTCAAAACTATTTGGCTACTTACTATGAAGATTAAATTCCCTCAAGTGACTCCCAAGTTCTTTTGGTGTGAAAGCCATTTATCTCTCTGTCTTTTTATTTCCCTCATGGAGAATTGTATAACTGTAAATTTCAACAAACATTCACTATGTGCTGAAAACTGTGTGAGGCAGTGGGGAAAGAAACGAGGATTAAATGCAATATCATTACTACATTCATGAAGTTCAAGATCTAGTAGTGAATGATGCACACAATTACAAAACAAAATCATGATGAATTGATAGAAGAGGAAAAAATCAGTATGGACTAGGAAAACACAGGAAAGTTTCAGGAAGCTTTTGTGGTTGAGCAAGGCTTTAAAGAATGGATATGAATCCAAGAGGCAGAGATTAGGTGATATGTCATAACAAACTGTGAGCAAAGGCACAGAGAAAATGCAGAACATTTATGGGTGACTTTTATTAACACAGTGGTTGAAAAATAGAGTGTTTGAAGAAAATAGTGTCAGTAGAGGGTAGAAAATAGTGGGATACCAGTTCATGGAGGACCTTTAGAAACTAGACAAAGGTTTGAACTTTAACATTCCTTTGTAACAAGAGTGGGAAGTGAGAGAATGGGTATTGCTTCTTAGAAAATATTTAGGAATGGAAAAGGTATATTGAGATAGTGCTTATCAGATGGCTTCAATCTACACAGAACAAAGAAGGCAAATCATGCCCTCTAAGTGCGGTGAGTGATAATGTGACTGTTTGGATTGAAGAGAGGAGGAATCATATGAAATAATCATACCAGGGAATGAGACAGGAAGTCAGTGTGAGTAAAACAGAATGACTAAAACACAGCAGTGCACGTTCATCTGAAATGGATCTATTGATTCCACTGACTCTCATGAGCCTGGTGACAGAAATGAAGGAGTTGAACAGTCAGAGTCAATAAAAGTTGAAGTTTAGAAAATCAAGTAAGGCAGAATATCCAGGGGGTGAGAGGATCTGGATTGGTAGCTTGAGTGATATGCATGCCCATGAAAAAGAAATATGAATCTTACAACAAGCCCACAGGATAATGTAGGCACATCATTTAGATTTTCCATATAAGCAAATAGAAACTACAAGACAAAGTGACTTGTCCAAGTTAGCAAAGCCTGAGTAGAAGAAGCTGGATCAGATCCAGGTCTTTTAACAATGCCTTCTATCCACTCCTATAGTTAGACTATTATTGGAAGCAAGTGAGAAGAATTTGGGGGATAAACTTGGAGAATATGGAATTATCAAGATACTAAAATTCATGATCAGGAAACCACAAAATGGATAAACTCCAGGAGGAAAGAACCCAGGAGGAAGTCAGTTGGACCCAGGAAAGAACTAAATCCCCTACAATAACTCCATTCTTACTTTATCTCCCTCTTGCTCCCAAACTCCCATATTTAATACGATGACTGTTTGAAGGCCACAGGTCATCTTGGCTGCAGTGATACTGTCTCTACTGGCTTGCTTAGGGACTCTGGTGGAAGGCTACCCCTCCAAGCCTAGGGCCTGGGGCAGGGACGCTTCCCCAGAGGAAGTCAGTTGCTACTATGCTTCTCTTCCACATTATCTCAATCTGGTCACCAGGCAGTGGTAAGGGAGGAGGGACAGTACCAAAGCCCAGCTGGCTGAGAGTCTCTTTCCCAACAGCAGTGGAAACCAAAACAGCAAGTCTGGGTCAGAAGAGCCTTATGTTTGGGGATAGTTCTGCCTTCTGATTGATCTCGTTTGCATACCAGAGAACTTCCCACAAGGTCTAGACTCTGCTGAATCTTTGATCTTCCCATCTGGGGGAACCTGGGGGCTTCCAGTTTGTGGAGCTTTAAGTCTCTGCACCTGCAGAAGGGCTATAGGTGACTGCTTCCTGACTACTTAATAAAATGCAAGCTTCATGGAAAAAGAATAAAATCACAAGATGACAGATGTTTGGAGTACTGGGGTACTTCAAACATCATCTAGTTTAAATTGTAATGGAGGAGGAATCCTATGGATAGCATCCCAGACTATGTTTTCTAGCCTTCTGTGGATGATCTCTGCAAAGAGGAAACTTCTACTTGCCAAAAAAGACCATTTCATTTCAGGCAGCTCTAAAGATTTTTGTCTTTAATTCAAGTTTAGTACATGAAATATATCTTAGGGGTGACTAAGACCTTCACCTTTGAAAGGGAGAATGACTATGCTTCAAAACATTTTAATGATTCAGCTTTTTATGGCTATTTAGTCAAAGAAAAGAGATTCCTGTGACCCCACGAAGCAGGTAAACATAGGATATTTTCTCCACAAAGGAAGTCACTTTTTTTTTTCTTCTGCAGAATTGTGGCACTATTCCTTAGGTTATCTGGGCATGTACTAGCTCTGTACTAAACAAATATATGACCTTCAACTTATCTTTATTAAGTAAAATTTTATTAGATTCAACCCATAGTTCTAATCTTTTTTTTTATTTCTTTTTGCCTTTTGGAGGGGGAAAGCAAGACAATTGGGGTTAAGTGACTTGCCAAGGTCATATGGCTAGTAATTGTTGAATGTCTGAGACTGGATTTGAACTCAGAGCATCCTGATTCCAGAACCAGTGCTCTATTTACTGTGTCACTTAGCTGCCTGAATTCTAATCTTCAAGAATTTTTTTTGACTCCTGACTTATCATAAGTATGAACTATGTCTCTTAGCTTGAAATTTTATAAATATTTGGTAGGCATTTCTTTCTTTAAGTCATTTACAAATGAACAGCATAGGGTCAATTTCAGATTCTCAGATCCCTTACACTTGAGATTTCCTTCTAAATTGACACATAATTATTAAAAACCTATTTGTAGGTTTTACTGCTCAAACACTTATGAATAGATCTAACCATACATTCAGTCTGTACACATGTTTCATCTTATAAAAAGGATAGCATTAAATTCTTTGTCACATTCTTTGTGGAAATCCAGTTATCTTTCTGTCATGACATTTCTATGATCTACTAATCTAACTGAGAAAACTTGTCAAGAAAGATGAGATGAAACAAGAAAAAAAAACTTGAGAGTGTTTGTGTGAGAGAGAAAAATACAAAACAAAGAAATAGAAACAGAGATGGAGAGTATGTGCAGGTTCAAATCATGTTAATACTTCCATTTCCAAATGCTTCATTGCCTCCATTTGTAAATGCTGCATAAGTAATTGATTTAATAAGACATTGTAAATGCTTTTATTTTTTTCTTTTTCTTTTTTTTTAGAGGGGAGAAGTCAGGGCAAATGGGATTAAATGACTTTGCCCAAGGTCACATGGCTTGTAAGTGTTAAGTGTCTGAGGATGGATTTGAACTCAGGTCCTCCTGACTACAGGGCCAGTGTTCTATTTACTGTGCCGCCTAGCTGGCCCCATTCTTTTATTTGCTTAGGAGTAAAAGTCAAATCTGCTCCACAGTTCAAAAAGTGAAAACACCTCTCCCTTCTTGAAAAATAAAGATTTTTGCCTTTCTCCAATCTTATGGTATCTCTGTGGTTTCTATTACCTTACAAAGATCATTAGTTCAGGGTTCATCAATAACATCAAACTCTTCATTAAATACTCTAAAAAGTAGGTTATCCAAGTCATCTGACTTGGATTCATTGAGGACAATCACATAGTTTCTCATCATTTTCTTATGTTTGAAGGTCCGAATAACATATCTTTTCATATCTTATTTAGTCTGAAGATAGTTTTCTATGGAAGAGAGCATAAAATCAAAATAAGAGTTGAGGAGATGAATCTTTACTCTGTTCTCTATTTTCACTACCCATCTACCTCACTAGAAGTAGTTATTTATTTGAAAATCTTCTGGGCTTCATTATAATGAAAACCAACAAAAGAACAAAATCTTTTTTGACTTCGGTATATACTTCCCATTTATTGCTAATCTCAATTTAGTTTGAGCTTTATTCCTCTTGGCAATCTTAAAGGATCATGAAATTTTATATACATATACATATATAATATATATATATACATATGTAATATATATATACACACATATATGTGAGACATATATATATAATATATATATGAAATATGTGTGTGTGTGTATATATAATTCAGCCTCAGTTATCTGCTGTTCCTCTCCCCAATGGCAACATTCTTAGGTAAAGCAAATGAAAATATGTCTTTTTATGCATAAATATTTATATATCACTTTAAAATATTTTATTTTTTAAAGTACATGTAAGAAAAAATTTTAATACTTGAGTTTTTATCTTTGGATTCCAAGTTCTTTCTTTCCTTGCCTCTCTCCCCTATATCTTCATTGAAAAGACAAGCAATTTTACATAGGTTATACATATGCAACCATGCAAAACATATTTCCATATTAGTCATATAAGGGGCAGCTAGGTGGTGTAGTGGACAGAACACTAGGGCTGGAGTCAGGAAGACCTGAGTTAAAATTTTGCATCATACAGTTACTAGCTGTGTGATCCTGAGCAAGTCACTTAACCTTGTTCCCTTCAGTTTCTTTCTTTCTTGCTTTTTTTTTTTTTTTTTTTTTTGCTTTTTGGTGGGGGGAAGGTAGGGCAATTGGGGTTAAGTGACTTGGCCAAGGTCAGAGGCTAGTTTTTGTGTTAAATGTCTGAGATCCGACTTGAACTCATGTCATTCTTACTCCAGGGTCAGGTGCTTTGTTCACTGAGCCACCTAGCTGCCCCCCTTCAGCTTCTTTATCTGTAAAATGAGCTGGAGAAGAAAATGAAAAAAACTCCATTGTCTTAGCCAAGAAAACCCCAAGTGGAGTCACAAAGAGTCAGATAGGATTGAAACAATTGGATGAAAACAACAACAAACGTTTTGTTAAAGAAAGCACAGATTATGAAATAAAAATAAGGTGCGGCTAGGTGGTGCAGTGAGTAGAGTGCTGGCCCTGGAGTCAGAAGGACCTGAGTTCGGATCTGACCTCAGACACTTAACCCACACATACATTAGCCTAGCTGTGTGACCTTGGGCAAGTTACTTAACCCCAATTGCCCTCCAGAAAGGAAAAAAAAAGAAAGAAAAATAAAGAGAGTTTAAAAAAAAAAAAACATGTATCAGTCTGCCTTAAGACCCCATCAGTTCTTTCTCTGGAGGTAAATAACATTTTTTACCATCAGTCCTTTGGCATTTTCTTGGATCATTGTATCACTGAGAATAACAAAGTTATTCAGTTGATCATCATACAATAGTGTTGTTACTATGCACACTATTTCCCTAGCTATGCACACTTTATTTAGTATCTGTTCTTGTAAGACTTCCCAGGTTTTTTCTGAAATTATCCCACTTGCCCTTTCTTATAGTGCAATAGTATACCTTCAACAATCACATACCACAGCTTGTTCAATCATTCCCAAAAAAAGAACTACTAATAAATATTTTTGTACATATGGGCTCCTTTTCGTTTTTAAAATCTCTTTGTGATACAAACCTAATAGTGTAGTGGTATTACTGGGTAGAAATGGATGCACAGTTTTATAACATTTTGGTCATAGTTCCAAATTGTTCTGCAGAAAGGTTGGATCAGTTCACAACTTCACTGACATTGTTTTATAGTCCCAATTTTTCCCACATACCCTCCAATGTTTATCACTTCTGTCATATTCACCAATCTAACAGGCATGAGGTGGTACCTCAAATTTGTTTTAATTTGCCTTTCTTAGATCAATAATTTAGAGGGTTTGTTTTCATATGACAATAGATAACTGATTTTTTTTAATTTGACAACTGCCTGTTCATATAATTTTTACCATTTATCTGTATGTGAATGATTTGTATTCTTATAAATTTGACTGGGTTCTCTACATATTAGAGAAATGAGGTCTTTATCAGCCTTTTACTTGGAAAAGATAATGTAGATTTTGCCATAAACTTTCTGTAAATTTTGTTTCACAGTTATGATTACTGTATATTTCCCTCCATCCTATTTGCCCCGTTTATTCTCTCTCTCTCTCTCTCTCTCTCTCTCTCTCTCTCTCTCTCTCTCTCTCTTTCTCTCTCTCTCTCTTTCTCTTTCTCTCTCTCTCCTTAAGAGTTACAAGTATCATCTTTCGATGTAAGAAAGTATAAAGAGTTTAACTTTGTTAAGTCTCTTATAATTTCTCATTCTTGTTTACCTTTTTTGTGCTTCCCTTGATTTTTCTATCTGAAAGTTCTGTAGCTGACAGATACAATTTTGTATCTGAAATATCTTATTTTGTAAGTATTATTAGAGCCTCCTTTTGACTGTATTCTGATTTTCTCGAATGTCTCCCCTTTCTCTTTTTCCAATTTTCCCCCTACCTCTCATTTTATTTTTAATTTTCTTTTTTTTAGGTATCACAGCATTTTTTTTCTTTATTAAACACTTTATTAATTTCTGCTTTACATCATTCATTTCCACCAGATTATGAGTTACAATTTCTCCCCCATTTTTCCCCTACCCACCACCCCAGAATAGCAGTCCCACTAGATATCCCCTATCCAATCTGCTCTCTCCCATATCTTCTCCCATACCCCCTTCGACTTTGCCATTAGGGGAAGGTGATCTCTGAGCCCCGATGCCTGGACATCTTATGAAACATTTAATTTTAAAACTTTGAATTACAGCTCCATTCCCTTCCTCCCTTGTCACCCACTCCCTCTGAGAAGATAAGCAATTCAGTATGTGTTGTACATGTATAGCTATGCAAAACATTACCATAGTAGATATAATGTAAAAGACTGCTTATATTTCGGTATCATAACATTTGTAACTAGGAAGAGGCATAAGATATTATCTAGTCCAACTTCTTCATTTTAAAGATACGAAAACCAAGGATCATATGAGTTGTGACTTGCCAGCATCACAGAGCTAGTTAATGGTAAAACCAAGGTTCTAGTTCTGGTTCTGCCAGTAATAGGATAGAGGGACTCATTTTCTAAAAAAAAAACAAATCAAACTTTTTTTTTATTGCCAAATACAATTTAGTAATTTAATTATTCTTTTTTTAAACAAATGCTTTATTAATTTCTGGTTTACATCATTCATTTCCACCAGTTTTTGAGTTATGATTTTTCCCCCATTTTTTCCCTACCCACCACCCCAGAGTATCAGTCCCACTAGATATCCCCTCATCCAATCTGTTCTCTCCCATATCTTCTCCCATACCCCCTTCACCTTTGCCATTAGGGCAAGGTGAATCTCTGAGCCCCAATGCCTGGACATCTTATGAATCATTTAATTTTAAAACTTCAATTTTCAGATCCATTCCCTCCCTCCCTTGTCACCCACTCCCTCTGAGAAGATAAGCAATTCAGTATGTGTTATACATATAGCTATGCAAAACATTACCATAGTAGATATATTGTAAGAGACTCCTTATATTTCCCTCCCACCCATCTCACCTCCCACCTGGTCCATTCCCTACTTTGATCCTGTCCCTCTTTGATAGTGGGTACTTCTAACCTCCCCTTGCCCCAAGAATGCCCTCCCCTCCACCATCCCTCCTCTCATCCCCCCTTCCCCTACTCTCCTGCAGGGTGAGATATCCCATTTAGTATGTATGTGATTCTCTCCTTGAGCAAACTTCAATGAGAATATGCTTTTGCATTTTTGCCTTCCTGTTCTTCCCCTCCCCTGCAACTACTTCCCCTTGCCTCTTCTACATGGGATAGTTTACCCTACCCTGTCTCTCCCCATCTCCTCTTGCCACTTTCCTCTCTCACCTCTTAACTTCACCCCTAAGAATCATCCCTTCCCAGCAAATTCAACCTGTGCCCTTTATCCATGTATACCCGTAAACATATGCCCCTATACTGTTTTTCAATTATTTTCATAATGAGAAAGGTTTCATCAGACACAGTTATTGTTTTTCCATGTAGGAATGTAAATAGTTCAACTTTGATAAGTTCCTTTTGATTTCTTTTCCTTGATTACCTTCTCAGGCATCTCTTGCTTCTTTCGTCTGGATGTCAAATTTTCTAATCAACTCTGTTTTTTTTCCTCAAGAATGTTTGAAAGTCCTCTATTCCACTGAATGACCACATTTTCCCCTGAAACAAGATACTCAGTTTTTCTGGGTAGGTGACCCTTGGCTTCAATCCCAGCTCTTTTGCCCTCTGGAATATCATATTCCATGCATTTCAATCCCTCAGTGTAGAAGGTGCCAGGTCCTGTGCTATTCTGATTGTGTTTCCACAATATTGAAATTGTTTCTTCCTGGCTGCTTATAGTATTTTCTCCTTGATCTGGAAATTCTGGAACCTGGCTATAATATTCCTAGGAGTTTTCTTTTGGGGATCTTTTTCAGGAGGCAATATGTGGATTCTTTCAACATCTATTTCCCCCACTGTGTCTAATACATCAGGGCAATTTTCCTTGAGAATTTCTTGAAGGGTGATTTCTAGGTTCTTTCTTTGATCATGGCTTTCAGGTAGTCCAATAATTTTTAAATTATCTCTCCTGGATCTATTTTCCAGGTCAGTGGTTTTTCCCATGAGATATTTCACATTGCCTTCTATTCTTTCATTTGTTTGGATCTGCTTAACAGCATTTTATTTTCTCATAAAGTCACTAGCTTCCATTTGCTCCAGTCTAACTCTGAAGGAATGAATCTCCTCAGTGAGCTTTCGAGATTCTTTTTCCATCTGGCAAATCGGCTTTTTAAGGCATTCTTCTTCTCATTGCCCTTTTGGGCCTCCTTTGCCATTTGAGTTAGTCTATTTTTTAAGGTGTTGTTTTTCTCAGTCAGGCTGTTGACAGTCATTTTATACTTTTCTTGCATCTTTATCATTTCTCTTCCCAATTTTTCCCCCACTTCTCTTATCTGCTTCCTAAGGTCCTCTGTGGCCTGTAGCCAGCTTGTATTTTCATTTGGGGCTTTTGGTGCAGGAGTTCTGACCCCACAGTCCTCCTCCATGCTTTGATCCTCTTTGCCCCTAAAATAGGAGTCCAATGTTGAATTTTTCTGTATATTTTGTTTCCTTTGCCTAGGCATGGTACCATTTAATTACTTGATTTTTGGGCTTGCTGCCACAGTAAGACTCTGCCATCAGAGAGGAGAGCTTTTTTGAGCTCTTCTAGAAATTTTTTTTTTTGGTCATGAGAGCAAGGCACAGTTTTTCTTTGAGGATCTGCATGTAGATGCTTTGATTTATTGTCTTCTTCTGAGTTTGTGTTTTGACTCCCAATAGAAACTTTTTGTAATCAGTTTCTTTTGTTTGTTGTTTGCTCATTTTTACCTTTTGACTTTTAAGTTTATATTAAAGTGGGGCTCTGCTCCTAGGATGAAAAGGTACTTTCATAATCTTTATGTTTTTCATGCTGCTGTTTTGGAGTTACTTCTGGGGGGTCTACAAGTTTTCAGTTCCACCAAGCTGGTATGGTCTAAGGAGAGGTTTGTTTATTGCTCTCCTGGTCTATGCTCTGGTCTGTGAGTGACATTAAGTATTCTCTTCTGCCTTAAAATTATATCCCCATTCCTCTTAGTGCCCCTTCTTGCTATAGGACTAAAACCCTCAATGGCATTTGGGTAGTAGAACAGAGTTCTGTATCCAATCCCCACAAATAGTCCCCTGTACTCTCCTTCTAACCATTTGTCTGACCCCTTTATAGTCTGTGGGTTTTGAGCTCTTCAAAAGACACCATTGCTGATTCAGTTGCATCCCAAGGCCTGTTATGTTGCCAGGCCATTTCTTCTATTGTACTGTACTCAATTCTCACATCAGTGAGACAGACATTTCCTGCAAACCTTTAAGATGTCTCAGGCTAGAAAAGTGTTTTACCCAGTTCTTTCATTGTCTCTGTTCTTCTTTAGAACTTTTGGAGGTATGATGTAAAGTTGTTTGGATTTAAATTTAAGAGATCTCAGGCATATGCCTGACTTTACTCTTCCATCTTGGCTCTTCCTGTCCCCCATCCCCAAGGGTCACCTCTTAAATTAATTACGCTAATCCTAAGGTAACAGTCAAAGAGTACATTGTAGGACCTACACTTAAAACACCATCTTGGTATTTTAAGGAATCACTAGAAACAGAGGTTGAAAGCCATAGAGAGAGGGAAAAGAAGCTTAATTTAAAGGAAAACCAACTTATTGTCCAAAAATGGAATTGGTTGTTCAGGAGGAAGTGGATTTCCTCTCACAAGAGGTTTTCAAACAAAGTCTGGGTGATATGTGTAGACTATTGTAGATAACATTCTGAATCAGTTTTAAGAGGAACTGACTGACCCCTGAGGTTTCTTCTAAATCTTATCCTCTGTGATTCAGTATGACTGTGATTCAGTATGACTGTGACCTTCTGGAACATTCTCTATACTACTTGCTACATTAGCATGACCATAGAAAAGCCAAGATGACTCTCAGCTTGATTATATACATACATACATATACACACATGTGTGTATACATATATATATATATATATATATATATATATATGTAGCTAACACATTGAATGAAAGTATAGGAAGACTGCCTAAATATGGATAGATAGATAGATAGATAGATGGATAACAGATGGATAGAGCTATAGGTATAAATAGGGAGAAGTAAATATAAATATGGATACACCAATACTATAGAAATAGATGTTGATATATTTATAGATACAGATTTAGATAAATAAATAAAGGTTTAGGCATAGGATGGGGGAGAGGAAAAGGGCCTTAGATAGGGGAGAGGGAGAGACAGAGAGACAGAGAAAAAGAAATACATGGATTTCTTTAGATACTTTGTTTTAGAGAGAGTCCTCAGTCTTAACCTTTTCAATATTATATAAATATCTGAAGCCATTCATGGACCCAACCTACTTCTGATAATCTTGGAATATTTGATCTGCTTCATTTCTGACCTGTGACAGATTTTCCTCCTCAGGAAGTCCAGTGGACCTGACCTTTGAGAGACTTACCATATTGGTGTCAGACCTAACACAGACTCCCAACCAGCAGGACACTGGAGCTGAAGGGCTCCATCAGTATCAGTCTCCTCAGTAGCACTTAGTATAAATGGACCACCACACCCAACTTCCTGTATGAATTTTAAAGACTCTAGTATAAAAGGGGTGGATAGTTAAAACAAGTGGATTATTCAATTTATAGTTAATCCCCCCCCCCAAATATCAAAATAGAAAACAGAGAAGCAATGTGGTTAGTTTATTAGAAGGCTGATCTTTAAATGATAATTTTTTTCAAATATATCAGACAGATAACCAGCAATATAAGCATGAGTGCATGAATCACTTAGCCTCATTTCTCCTGGCAACTTTCTGACATTCTAGGTTACAGATAAGTTCCTGAACTGTATTTGTGGAGGGAATTTCCTCACTGGTAGTTACTTACACTAATGACATGACAAATTCAGTCTATCTTGTCCTCCCCCCATCTAGTATTGCAAACCTCTCTAAGATGTTAAACTACAAATCAAATGTAGCAGTTTTTATATAATTATGAATTTCTCATTTTTGTCAATGTACACACAAGTATTGCTACATCTGGTAGATTCATCGTAAAAAATAAGTGATAGTTACTCAGTATATCATCATCCATTGTCATTCTCTCTCTCTCTCTCTCTCTCTCTCTCTCTCTCTCTCTCTCTCTCTGTCTCTCTCTCTCTCTCTCTCTCTCTCTCTCTCTCTCTCTCTCTCTTTCTCTCTTTCTCTCTCAATATCTCTGTCACTCTTTCTCTCTTTCTCTCGCCTTCTCCAAAGAAGGTTGGATTTTTTATTTCTTCCCTTATCCTAACCTCTCATCTCCCTTTTACTGCCACCATCACTCATTGTTTTAGCCTCTTATTCTCCTACTTCCCTCTTCCATAAGATGTCTATATCTATCTATCTATACACATACATGCATATATACATATACATATGTTTATATACGTATACATTTCTCTCTATATAAGTATGTATGTATAGACATATAATACATATACATACATATTTCTATATATGTGTATTTCTATGTGTATTTTTCTCCTTATTCAATCAGTTCAAATGAGAATGAATTTCAAGAGTTGCCCACTCTCTCTATTTCCCCCTCTATTATAAAAATTCTTTCTTGTACACCTCTTTTTTGAGATAATTTTCTCCATTCTTCCTCTCTCTTGCCCCTTCTCCTAGTGTACACTTCTTTCTCACTTTTCCATTATTTTAGAGATAATTCTAACATAGTAGACTCATACCCATGCTCCCTATTGATATAGACTCCTTTTAAATACCCTCAAATAATGATAAAGTTCTTAGGAGCTATGTGAGCTATCTTGCCAGAGGGGAATGGAAAGAGTTTGACCTTACTGAGTCCCTTATGATTTCTCTTTCATGTTTACCGTTCCGTGTTCCTCTTGAGTTTTATGCTTGAATGCTAAATTTTCTGTTAATCTCTGGTCTTTCAATCAGGCATTTTTGAAAGTAGTCTCTTTAATTAAATATTCATTTGTTTTCCCTGTAGAATTGTAGTCAGGTTGGCTGGGTAGTTTATTCTTGGTTGTAATCCTAGCTTCTTTGCCTCCTGGAATATCATATTCTAAATCCACTGCTTCTTTGCTGTGGTAGATGCCAAATTTTGTGTAATCCTGAGTATGGCTTCATAGTATTTGAACTGTTTCTTTCTGACTGCTTAAACTATTTTCTCTTTCACTTGGGGACATGGGGATTTGACTATAATATTCCCAGGAGTTTCCATTTTGGGATCTCATTCAGGAGGTGAGTGGTGGATTTTTTCAATTTCTACAATGCCCTCTAATTCTAAGATATCTGGGGGATTTCCCTTATTATTTCTTCAAATATGATGCCTAGGCACTTGTTTATGATCATGGGTTTCAGGTAATCTAATACATTTTAAATTATCTTTTCTTATCACGCACAGAACTATTTCACATTTTCTTCCATTTTTCATTTTCTTGACTTTGTTTAATTGCTCATTGATGTCTCATGGAATCATTATCTTCCACTTGACTAATTCCATATTTTAGGGAGCTATTTTCTTCAGTTTGGTTTTGTACTTCTTTTAAAAAGACCTTAGTTCTGTTTTCATAATTTTCTTATACTATTCTCATCTTTTTTTCCAAATTTTTTCTACCACTCATTTGATTTAAAACATCCTTTGCTCTTAAAAAAAAAAAATTTCTCTATGGGGTGGAGCCAAGATGGCATAAAGGAAGCAGTAACTTCTTTAAGCTCCTCTGTGAATCCCATCACTAAACCTTAAAAAGTGAATCTGAACAAATTCTGGAGTGACAGAATCCACTTGGAGATGGAGCATGGGAGAATACAACCCAGAAAAGTGCCCAGTGGGTCCAGACAGGGGGAACTCAGAGCACGTGGGGTCTATACAGCTCAGACTTGAGCTATAATAAGCAGACTATACCAGAGAGAGAAGAAGCCCTAGCTGGCCAACTTACCTACTAATGCCAAGGAAAAATCACAGCCTTCTCACCAGCATCTCACCAGGGGACAGGAGGAATCACTGGAGCCAGGTAAGAGAGGGCTCGGGGCCCCCAGCAGAGACATCAGCTTCTTATGGGACTGTCAGCCCCCAGCCTGGAAGTTTAGAAATCACCTGCCTGTTTCTCCAGGGGCTAGCATGGCAAAGTAAACTCTAGCAGCTCCAATCCCTCCTTCATGAAGTAGGAAACACAAAGATAAGTATCCCATCCAGAGAGAAATCCTAAGATAGTGGAAATAGCCTCAGGCTTGGAAGTCATTGAGAAGGGGTGTAACTGAGGCAGATAGGAGTCTGAAGAGAAGAGGGGATGGGGTCCCAACAAGCCCCACCTCACCTGAACAGCAAAAGCCTGCCTCAGCTATAGCCCAGAGATATGGAGGCCAAAAGGTGAAGTTGGCCAGACCACTTGTCCTCCACAGATTACTCTGTGCAAATCCGCATACCTCTCTGAGACTCCTGCCTTAGCCTCAAACTTGACACCCAGAGGCTACAGCATTCAAAGTCAAAGACCAAGCCCTTAGTTCACAGCCTGAGAAATTAGGAAATAGGAAATTACAATGGGAAGAAATGAAGCTGAGAAGGAGAAGGGGAAGGCAAGAACATTGATGAGAGCTTATTATAATGAGCAAGAAAAACCAAATACAGAGGTAACATGGACTCTTTACTCATGCCTGAGACCACAGAAGGAAATATGAACTGGTCTCAAGCCCAAATAGGATTCTTGGAGGAGCTTAAGAAAGATTTTAATGACCAAATCAGGGAGTCAGTGACCAAATTGGAAAAAAAAAAGTTTCACTGAAGAAAATAAATCCTTAAAAAGTAAAATTAGTGAAGTAATTGGAGAAAATAGCTCCCTAAAAAAAGGACCTTCAAAAACCAACCGAAGATTATAATGTGCTAAAAATTAGATTCAGTCAAATTGAAACTCAGAACTCTATGATGCACCAAGAGTCAATCAAACAATACATGAAGATTGAAAAATTGGAAGAAAGTGTAAAATATCTCACTGGAAAAACAACTGATTTAGAAAACAGATACAGGAGAGATAACTTAAGAATTATTGGTCTACCAGAAAGCCATGATGAAAAAAGCAGCCTGGACAACATCCTCCAAGAGATTGTCAAAGAAAACTTTCCTGAAGTCCTAGAATCAGAAGATAAAATAGTTATATAAATAATTCACCAGGAAAGAGATCACTAATTGAAAACTCCAAGAACTGTAGTAGCCAAATTTCAGAATTACAAGATTAAGGAAAAAATACTGCAAGCAGCCAAAAAGAAACAATTCAAATATCACAGAACTACAGTCAGAATCAGACAGGACCTAGCAGCTTCGACATTAAAAGATTGGAGGGATTGGAATTTGATATTTCACAGGGCAAGAGAGCTAGGACTACACCCAAGTTTTAACTACCTGGCAAAACTGAGCATAATCTTTCAGGTAAGGAGATGGTCCATTTAATGAAGTAAGGGACTTCTGGACTTTCCTGATGAAAAAGCCAGAGCTCAATGGAAAATTTGATCTCCAATTACAAGACTCAAGAAAGACGTAAAGAGGTAAACAAGGAAAACACAGACTCACACTCATGCACACATGCACATAACTTGGGATGTAACAACAGCAAAATGTTCACATCCCTATATGAGGAACTGATAACTGTCAATATTGAAATTTATATGATTTTCATGACCTTTAAAAGGGTTACACATAAAGAGAGGGTGTGGGTATGAATGAACTAAACTGAAGACAAAAAAAAAATCTCTATTAAGGGGATCAAAGGGATTGTAATGGGATAGAAAGAAAGGGTGAGATAGAAAAAGGTAAAGTATGCCATTCAAAGAGGCACAAAAACACACTATAGTGGAGGGGAAAGAAAGAGGGAACATCATTTAAACACTATTCTCAGTGGTTCTGGTTCAAAGAGGGATCAACATAATCAGTTAAGTTTAATATTCTAATGTGAATAGACAGATAAAGTCATTAAATAGGGGAAAAGGAGGGAGGGATAGGAGCACTGTTTGAAATTTACTCTCATTGGTTTGGTGTCAAACGGGGAGTAATATACTCTGATAACTATAAAAATTTATTGTGCCCTATGGGCAGTAGGAGGTTAAGGGGGGGGATAAAAAGGAGGAGAGTAAAGGGCAGGATTAGAGGGGAGGGTAATAGTAGTAAGTGGAGAGGGTAGATAAAGAAGAGAGGTCACTGGGTGGGAACACTGAGGGAGGGGGCAGTCAAATGGGAAAATTTCAAGGAGGGGAAGGGAGAAGGAAGAAACAAAAACATAAGCAGGGGTGGGAATAGGATGGAGCGGAAGAGACAGATAGTCATCATTACTGTGAATGTGAATGGAATGAACTCTCCCATAAAACAGAGGTGTATAGCAGAATGGATTAAAAACCATAATCCTGCAATATGGTGTCTACAAGAAACACATTTGAAACAAAGGGATACCCACAGGGTAAAGGTAAAAGGCTGGAGTAGAATTTATTATGCCTCAGCTAAAGGAGAAAAAGCAGGGGTAGCAATCCTTATCTCAGATAAAGCAAAAGCAAAAATAGATCTAATCAAAAGAGATAAGGAAGGAAACTATATCCTGCTAAAAGGCATCATCAAGAATGAAGCAATATCATTACTTAACATATATACACCAAGTGGTATGGAATCCAAATTCCTAGAGAAGAAGTTAAAGGGATTAGAGGAAGAAATAGATAGCAAAACTATACTAGTGGGGAACCTTAATCTCTCCCTCTCTGAACTTGATAAATGTAACCTCAAAATAAAAAGAAAGAAGTTAAGGAGGAGAAGAGAATTTTAGAGAGATTAGATATGATATATCTCTGAAGAAAACTGAATGGGGATAGAAAGGAATTTACTTTCTTCTCAGTGGTGCATGGTAAATATTCAAAAATAGACCATGTGCTAGGGCATAAAAACCTAATAATTTGCTGGAGAAAGGCAGAAATGTTAAATGCATCCTTCTCAGATCATGATGCAATAGAAATCAAATGCAAAAAAGGGCCATGGAAAGATAGACTAAAAACTAATTGGAAATTAAAGAATTTAATCCTAAAGAATGAGTGGGTCAAACAAGAAGTTATAGAAACAATCAGCAATTTGATTCAAGAGAATGATTATAATGAGACAACATACCACAATTCTTGGGATGCATAAAAGGAAGTTCTTAGGGGAAGTTTTATATCCCTGAGTGCATACATGAATAAATTACAGAAAAGGGAGGTCAATAAATTGGACATGCAATTGAAAGAGCTAAAAAAAAAAGAACAAATTGGAAATCCCCAATTTATTGCTAAATTAGAAATATTGAAAACCAAAGGAGAGATTAATAAAATTGAAATTAAGAAAACTAATGAATTAATAAATAAAACTAATAGCTGGATTTATGAAAAAAACCAATAAAATTGATAGACCCTTAGTCAATATGATAACAATAAAAGAAAGAAGAAAACCAAATTATGAGTATCAAAAATGACAAGGGTGAATCTACCCCCAAAGAAGAAGAAATCAAAATAATAATTAGGAATTATTTTTCCCAGTTGTATGCACATACCTATGACAATCTTAGTGAAATGGACGAATATATACAAAATTACAACTTGCCCAGATTAACTCAAGAGGGAGTAAATTACCTAAATAACCCCATCTCAGAAAAAGAATTCAAACAAGCCATCAGTGAACTCCCTAGGAAAAAATCAACAGGGCCAGATGGGTTTACTTGTGAATTCTATCAAAGAAAAATTAGTGAATGAGGAATCCTACCAAATTCTTTCTATGACACAAATATGGCAATGATTCCTAAATCAGGAAGAGACAAAACAGAAAAAGAAAATTATACATCAATTTCCCTCATGAATTTAGATGCAAAATTTTTAAATAAAATATTAGCTAAAAGACTACAACAACTTATCATAAAAATAATACATTTTGATCAGGTAGGATTGATTCCAGGAATGCAATGATGGTTTAATATTAGGAAAACCATCAGTATAATTTATCATATCAAGAATAAAACTAGCAGAAACCACATGATTATCTCAATAGATGCAGAAAAGGCTTTTGACAAAGTACAGCATCCATTCCTATTAAAAACACTAGAGAGTTTAGGAATAAATGGATCCTTCCTTAAAATAATAAGTAGCATCTATTTAAAGCCATGAATAAGTATTATATGCAATGGGGATAAACTAAATACATTTCCAATAAGATCAGGAGTGAAACAAGGGTGTCTACTATCACCCCTCTTATTCAATCTGGTACTAGAAACATTAGCAATAGCAATTAGAGAAGAAAAAGAAATCAAAGGAATGAAATTAGGCAAAGAAGAGACCAAGCTATCACTCTTTGCAGATGATATGATGATATACTTAGAGAATCCTAGAGAATCAAGTAAAAATCTACTTGAGACAATAAGTAAATTTGGCAAAGTTGCAGGATATATAATAAACCCACATAAATCCTCAGCATTCCTGTATAGCTCTAATGAAATTCAACAGCAAGAGATAGAAAGAGAAATCCCCTTTAAAGTCACTGTAGACATTATAAAACATTTGGGAAACTACCTGCCAAAACGAACCCAGGACCTATATGATCACAACAATGAAACACTTCTCACACAAATAGAGTCAGATCAAACTAATTTGAAAAATATCAACTGCTCCTAGCTGGATCTAGCTAATATAATAAAAATGACAATTTTACCCAAACTAAATTATATGTTTGGTGCCACACCAATCAATTTACCAAAAAACTACTTTATAGAGTTAAACAAAATAGTAACAAAATTTATTTGGAAGAACAAATGGTCCAGAATATCAAGGGTATTAGTGAAAAGAAATGCTAGGGAAGGTGGACTAGCTTTGCCACATTTTAATCTGTATTATCCAGCAGCAGTCATCAAAACTGCTTGGTACTGGCTGAGGAAGAGTAGTCAATCAATGTAATTGATTGGGCGCATGAGATCCAGCAGTTAATGAGTATAGTAATCTATTGTTTGATAAACACAAAGACCCCAGTTTTTAGGATAAGAATGCACTATTTGACAAAAAACTGCTGGGAAAACTGGAATACAGCATGGCAGAAACTGGGCATAGATCATTATCTAACACCATATACCAAAATCAAGTCTAAATGGGTGCATGATCTAGGTGTAAAGGATGATACTGCAAGCAATCTGGGAAAGCAAGGAATAGTTTACCTGTCATATTTTTGGAGAGGGAAAGACTTTAGGACGAAACAGGAATTAGAGAGCATTATAAAATGCAAAATGGATAAGTTTCATTACATTAAAATGAAAAGCTTCTATACAAACAAAGCCAGTGTAACCAAGATCAAGATGGAGGGACTTCAGATCACCAGCAGTTGTGGCCATTTCCAGAATTATGAACCTATAGATGCTAAGGACAAAGTGAGAGGTCAGTGCAGTGTGGACTTTGGGATCCAGTACTTTGGGAGTGGATCAGATTTGGTCCCAGTGCGACAAGCAGCTGAGGTACAGCGTCTGTGCAGCTGTAGCCACATGGCCCCATCAGCTCCTGGCCTACAAATTGTAGGGGGACCAAGCAACCAGTCAGAGAGGTAATCACTCTTGCTTTAACTTACTTGGATCTGGATTGCTGTCTGGGGTGGAGGTCCTGGGGTGTGTGACCAGATTGCCAGAGCTTGTGGAGTCTTCAGAGAGGGCACCCAACTAATACCTTCAGCAGCTGAGAAACCCCCAGCATTTGGTACAAAGCTCCCCTGTCTGGTAGCAGAGTCTTACTGTGGCAAAAAAAGCCCAAAAGTCAAATAATTGTGAGGCAACATGAGAAAATGAGGAAAGCAAAGCAAATAGAGCAACCCCACTTTATACTCCTATTTTGGGGACAAAAAGGATCAAAGTGTGGAACAGGAAGAAGACAAAAAAGTCACAGCTCCTGCACCAAAAGCTTCCAAGTGTAATACAAGCTGGATACAGGACATAGAGGACCTTAAGAAGGATTTTAAAAAGCAAATAGGAGAAGTGGAGGAAAATAAGGAAGAGAAATGAGAATGATGCAAGAAAATTATGAAATGAGAATCAACAACCTGAATGAATAAAATAACACCATAAAAATAGACTAATTCAAATGGCAAAGGGGGCTCAAAAAGGCAATGAGGAGAAAAGTGCCTTAAAAAGCCAAATTTTCCAGATGGAAAAAGAATCTCAAAAGCTCATTGAAGAGAATCATTCCTTTAGAATTAGATTGGAGCAAATGAAAGCTAATGACTTCATGAGACATCAAGACACTATTAAACATATCCAAAGAAATGAAAAAATAGTAGGCAATGTGAAATATCTCATTGGGAAAACCACTGACCTGGAAAATAGGTCTAGGAGAGATAATTTAAAAATTATTGGACTACCTGAAAGCCATGATCAAAAAAAAGAACCTAGAAATCATCCTTCAAGAAATTCTCAGGGAAAATTTCCCTGATGTTTTAGAACCAGAGGGCAAAATAGAGGTTAAAAGAATCCACTAATCACCTCCTGAAAAAGATCCCAAAAAGAAAACTCCTTGGAATACCATAGCCAAGTCTTGAAATTACCAGATAAAGGAGAAAATATTACAAACATCCAGGAAGAATCAATTTGTATACTGTGGACACACAATCAGAATAACACAGGATGTGTCAGCTTCTACACTGAGTGACCAAAGGGCTTGGGGTATGATATTCCAGAGGGCAAAGGAGCTGGGAATAAAACCAAGAATTGCCTACCAAGCAAAATTAAGTATCATATTTCAGGGGAAAATATGGTCATTCTGTGGAATAGAGTATTTCAAGCATTGTTGAGGAAAAAAGCAGAATTAAATAGAAAATTTGACATTCAGATATAAGAATCAAGAGAAGTGTGAGAAGGTAAACAGGGAAAAGGAATCATAAGGAACTTATCAATGTTTAACTATTTAAAATCCTTCATGGAAAAACGATAATTGTAACTGATGAAACTTTTCTCAGTATGAAAATATTTGAAGAGAATATATATATATATAACCACCCACACACACATACACACATATACACACACAAACACACACACATATATGTGTTTATAGGAGGGTATATGGGTATATGAATAAATATGTGATTGTGTGTATATATGTGTACAGTTATACATAGATAGAGGACACAGGTCGAATGTAATAGGAAAGGATGATACTTAAAAGGTGAAATTAAGAGGTGAGAGAGGAATATAATGAGAGGAGATGGGGAGAGACAGAATGGGGTAAACCATCTCATATAGAAGAGGCAAAGGAAAATGGTTACAATAGAGGGGAAGAAAAGGAAGGCAAAAGGGAATGGGTCAACCTTATTCTCATTGACTTTGGTTTAGGGAGGGAATGGCCTACACAATAAATAGGATATCTTACCCTATAGGAGAGTAAGGCGGAGGGGGATGAGAGGGGTGTGATGGAAGGGAGGGCAGGCTAGGGGGAAGGGAAGTTGGAATTACCCACTTTTGAAAAGGGACAGGATCAAAGTAGAGAATAGAACAAGTAGGGGGTGGGATGGGATGAAGGGAAATATAGTCAGTCTTTCATACCATTTCCACTATGGAAATGTTTTGCATAGTTACACATGTACAACCTATACTGAATTGCTTATCTTCTCAGTGAGGGTGGATGACAAAGGAGGAAGGGAATGAATCTGGAACTTAAAGTTTTAAAATCAAATGTTTAAAAAATAATATGTATAATTATTAATATTAATAGTATAATTTTACATGTAACTGGAAAATAACATATACAGGCATTGGGGTATAGATATCCACCATGCCCTTTTGTAAAGTCAGAGTTGATTTGGGAGAAGATATGGGAGAGAGCAGATTGGAGGAGGGGATATCCAATGGGATTGCTATTTTGGGGTGGTGGGTAGGGGAAAATGTGGAGAAAATTTGTAACTGAAAATCTTGTGGAAATGAATGATATAATTCAGAAGTTAATAAAGCACTTGATTAAAGTAATAGATCTTCCCTGCTCCTAGGCCCTTTGATAGGCTTAAGTGACTCTGAGAACCTTCCTTGATTTGAAAATATACTTTGACCCCTAATAGGATGAATGTGGTCACCTGGAGCCTGAGTTAGGAGGCTTGTTTTTCAGGAATGCCCACACCTTGATACTTCATGATTGAGTAGTGGGTCAAGAAGGCTGACATTCTCTGAGGCAGGAGAAGGCTTATGTGAGATTTTGTTTTGGGGCTCACTTTGAGAAGAGTTATGTGATTTGACCAGACAAGACTCTGGGCAGCCATTGAGCCCCCCGGCTTTGAAAACCCAGATGTTGGTGCTTCCCTCTCTGGTAACTGACTAGATATGGATGTAATGGTCAGACAGTTGGAAGCCTGTCTGTTGATGTTTCTCTGTATTTGTTATCTGCTTGTAACTTGTTTGTAGTCTCTGAAGTTCGGGTACTGACCTTTTTCCCCTGAATTAGGTAAATGACATATGTTTGATTGAAGCAATATTGTTAACCCATTTTGAGTTGCTTTCCTTTAGAAAAGGAGATCTAAGGACCTGTGTTGGGAGCCACCCTGGGGAAGTTAGGGTGCTTGCTGCTATAAGAACCTATGAAAGATAATTCCAAAAGACTCATAATGAAAAATGCTATCCGTGTCCAGAGAAAGAACTATGTAGTCTGAATGTTGATCAAAGTCAAAGCATACTATTTTCTCTTTTTTATTTTTTTTTGTTTTTCTTTCCTGTGGTGTTCCTTTCAGTTCTGATTCTTCTTTCACAACATGACTGATGTGGAAATATCTTTGATATGATTGCACATGTATAGCCTATATCAGATTGCTTACCATTTTGAGGAGTGGGGAGGAGGGAGAATAATTGGAATTCAAAATCTTATGAAAGTAAATGTTGAAAATTATATTTAGATGTAATTGGAAAACAATAAAATACTGTTAAGTGGAAAACATTTTTAAATGGAAAAAGTAATGATGAATGATTATTCTTGTAGAAGATTCGCAATTATGTAACTTCACTTCTTTTTGATAGATTCAGGATGATATCTGAAGAGCTTTCCACGTAGTTAATAAGGATTTAATTGGAAGAAGTACATCTTCATTGGTTACTTTTGATTATCATTGTTTGATCTCTTTTGCCTGAAAACATTAGCATTTTCTATTGAACAGGCTAATTTGCTCAAAGGAGAGTAAAATGCCATTTTTTTAACATGTCATAAGGAGAGATTTTCCACTGTGTCTACCCATTATTGTTTTCAATCTTCATAATAACTTTTCCTAATTATCTATATGCCTTGTCTTTGATAAAACTTATTTCTGATTAATAAATAATACTAATAATAAATGAAGTTCTCATCCTAGACCAGTCAAAAAGTAAGCCAAAAATAAATACAGTAGCCTGATTCTTTTTTCTGCCTCCTTTTCAGACCTGAGAAGGCAGCTGTGGAAACACTTACTTAGGAATCTTTGTTTAAAGTGAAGTTCAAAATGATGAAGCTCTGGCCTTTGAAGACAAAATGTGTTATGTGGTCAATTGGAAAGGAAATGTTCACCAGGCTATCTGCTCTCTTAGATACATCAAGAATCAAAAGAATGTTAGATAATTAAGAATGGTATAATCATCCGATAATTATTTTTTTTTGCCACTGAATTTTGAATCAACACCTGGGTTAGACATTGGGAATGGAATGTGCAGCCACGTACATTGAAGGAAGCAGTAGGGTTTGCTTTTAATATTCATAAACTTCTTTAAAAAATCATAGCTGTACAATATGTTCTAACACAGATGGCACTTTAGGAAATTATGTCACATGACAGTGAATCAGCAGGTGCGTGATTATCCCTCTGCCAAATAAGGTTGGACCCAGGTATGATACTCACCTACTTTTTTAAATCATAGCAAAATATGTATACAATCAATCTAGGACCATAAAGATCTGATTTAAAATTGGCAAACCCTAGTACATTTCTTCCCACAACATATTAATTTGTATGAATCACTTGTTTATATTGCAGATTAAGTTTGTAGTTGTGTCTCATTGATGTCCTATATAGAGCACAACACCCAGCTGCTAAGCTCTACACTTGGTGAGACACAATCTTCCTCCCACCATACCTGCATAGGAAAAGTCCAGTGATTGACTAAGGAGCAACTTGCTCATCCTGTTGAAATGTCATTATCAAGGTAATAGATGGCATGATATAGTAGATAAAGTGCTGAATTTGGAGTCAGAAGACCTAGGCTGTTCCACATACTCTCTGTAAGATAATGAGCAAGTCATTTTACTTATTTAGGTCTCCATTTCCTTAAATGTAAAAGGAGGGAATTAGACCAGAGGAGGTCCAATATCCCTTCCAGTTTTATATCTATGAGTCTATATAAAAAACAACAACAACAACAACAACAAAAACCTTTCACCAGTCCTAGTGTTTGAAGTTTGTTCTTTTTAGGACAACTGATTCTATTTACATAATATTCAATTGCGAAAAATAATAACCAAACAAAATGGCAAAAAGACAAGCTGCCAACCATAAAAAAAATGACAAAGAAGAATCACAGGAGAACCTTGTTATCATAAGAACTGTAATTATAAAGGGAAGTAGTTGGTGCAGCTAAGTGGAGCAGTAAATAGAGCACTGGCCCTGGAGTCAGGAAGACCTGAGTTCAAATCCAGCCTCAGACACTTAACACTTACCAAACATGTGACCTTGGGCAAATCACTTAACCCCAATTGACCTGCCCTCTCCTCTCCAAAAATAAAGCAAAAACATAAAATAAAATAAAGGAAAGTAGTAACAGTGGACATGTCATAAATTTGTAGTGTTAAAAGATATGGAAAGTGTAAAGTCACAATAGAACATAATTCTCCTATTTGAAGTTCAGTCATTAAAAAAAATCTATGCATTCTGTTTGTCACAGGACTCTAAATAGTTTTCAATGTCATTGTTTATAAATTTTGACCAAGAAATAATAGAATTAGAGTCTAAGTATATGACTCTGATGCATATATTCCCTTTCTTTTTGCAGTATACTCTTTTACCTTTTATACTGCAAGTTGAATCAATGCAAATAGTCTTTAAGAAATATGAAGGAGGCAAAATTCCCAATTAAAACAACAAAATAGACTAAAGAGATGAAAATCGGAGCTTTGATTTAAGATGAAAGGAATTGAGCTAGTGTGGGTATTAACTATAAGAGAAAATTGGAAGGCATGTTCATCTATATAGAGCTATAGAATCTTAATGCTCAAAGGAATATTAGAAGTTATTAATAGAGAATCTCTTTCTATAGCATCCCCTAACATGTGGCTAGTTAGATTTTACATAAGCTTAGCTTAGCATTTCTACAATCACATAAGTCCATTGTGAGATAGCTCTACTTTTTAAGTAACCTGGCTTACACGAAGTCAAAACCTAACTTTTCAAAAATTCTCCCTCTCTTGTTTTCTGCTACTTGGATGAAAACAAAGTTATATATAATCTCTTTTCCAAACAAATGGAATGCTAAAAAAAGACATTATGATGTCCCTCCTTTACTTTCAATTTTCATTTTCCTTTAATTTGTCCTTGCTTCTCCTGGCCTGGCTTTCTTAATAGCTTACTCTTTCTATGCTGTCAGCTAAAGTTACCTCTTCTATAAAATGATGAAGTTGTAGTAGCTGCTTCATAAAGTTGTTGTTGGGATCAAATTAAATAAAGCATACAAACATTTGGGGTGGGGCTAAACCTTAAAGTGTCATATTGAGGCAGTGTAGTGGATAAAGAAGTGAGCCTGAATCAGAAAGACACGAGTACAAATCTCAAAACTTACCTGCTGTTTGAACCTTACAAAGTTATTTAACCTTTTTCTGCCTCATTTCCTCTTCCATCAAATGGCAATGATGATAGCAGCTATTTTCCAGATTTCCTGTTATGAAAAAAGTGAAATTGTATTTGTAAAGCTTTTCACAAACTTTAACATACCATACACATATTATTATTTCTAGTATTGTTTTTTATGTATAACCACATCTACATATATATATATATACATATATACACACACACACACACACACACACACACACACACACATATATATATATATATATATATAGCAGGTATTATTATTAGGTTGTGGCTAGCTAGCTAGCACAGTGAATAGAGTGTTGGTCCTGGTGCCAGGAAGACTCATCATCCTGAAGTCAAATCTGGCCTCAGATATTTACTAGCTGTGTGATCCTGGGTAAATCACTGTTTGCCTCAGCTTCCTCATTTGTAAAGTGAAATGGAGAGGGAAATGGCAAATCATTCCTGTATCTCTGACAAGAAAACCCCAAATGGGGTCATGAAGAGACAGACATGATTAAATCATCTAAAGAACAATAAATTATTATGTTACCTCCATGTTCTCTTCCAGCTCTAAATATGTGTTCTCTTGTAATATCCAACTCACACATTATCATGGTGATCATCTCCTGGAATGCCCCCAGTTTAGCAATGTCCTTTCTAAAATGTGACAGAACTTCACATAGTAGATCAAATTTGGGTCCAGAGAATCCAGTTCTGGACATTATGCTTCTGTCAAATAACACACACACACACACACACGTGTGTATATGTCTATAAACATACATGTGTGTATTATGTGCATATATGCATGTATATATACACACATATTAGGAATCCATAGCCTAGTCATATAAACCTAGTAGTCTCTTTGGTCCCTGAGGGTTTTTTTTTTTAACATGAATTGTTGTCTGAGGCCAACTTTACACTTATTTTTCACATTTATTCTTATTCAATTTCATTTTATTAGAATCAGATTTTTGCTGTACTCTGAAGAGAGGATTTTAGTTCCTGCTTCTGTCATCCAGCAAATTGACATATGAGTAATTTCTCACAGCTTTATGCCACATGCAACGTTGATGATCTGGCAACCTATGCCTTCATGCAAGTCATTGGTAAACATACAGAACTGAACATGATCAAGGACTGAGTCCTATGGTATTCTAATTGATATCACCCTCCAGGATGACAATGACCCATTAATCACCATTTCGGGAGTTCTGCCACTTGGCCAGTTCTGAAAACACCAAATGGTACAATGATGAAGTTGATATCTTTTTTATTCTGTCCAGAAGGATATCATTAGATACTTTTTCTTGCTTTTCTGATTCAGTTATTTTATGACTATGGCATTTCCCTTGTGATCTAATGCACTTGCCAGAAAAAAAGGGGGGAATGGGAAGGGAGGGGTAAGTAATCTGGCATGTTTTGTTCTTGACAAGACAATGTGGATTGTTATTTTCTACTGTTTCTCATTCTACATGTTCACGGACAATCTCTTAAATAATAAATGAGGGTAAGGAATTATAGAATATTGCTAGGACTATTATTTAATTAGTCCATTTCCTCTACTCTTAAAAAAATAGACTCAGGGTGGCTAGGTGGAGTAGTGAACAGTGAGCCAGCCCTGGAGTCAGGAGGACCTGAGTTCAAATCCAGTCTCAGACACTTAAAACTTATTAGCCATGTGACCTTGGGCAAGTCACTTAACCTCAATTGCCCTGCCCTCCCCCTTCCAAAGAAAAAAAAAAGCAAACAAAACAAAACAAAACAAAACAAAAAATAGACTCTATTTGCCCATATCCAAATAAAGAATTTTGATAAAATTGTAAACAACTATTCTTCCTCTCCACAGATATGTTTAACTTTAAGTAGAATAAAGACAATTCTAATTAAAAAAAACAAAACAAAAACAAAGCAACCAATGCCCCCAACAAAACTTTACAGTTTATAAAGTAGTTTCCTCCTAAGAATTCAGAGAAATAATTAGCATCAGTATTATTATCCCCACTTTAGAGATAAAAAACAAGTCTGAGTCTTAAAGAGATTAAGCCATGTGGTCATTCCACTCTACCATATTGCACACCTTTCAACATAAATTTAGGGTTACAAATTAGAAAGAGAAGGGACCTCAGAGGACATATATTCCGACTCTCATTTTATAGTTGAGGAAACTGAGACCAAAAGCAGCTTAATGACTTTACCAAGATTAAACCTGTAAAAGGCAAGAAAACCAAGGGTTTTGGCCAAGGTCCTTTGATACTACAAATTCTATACAAGTACCATTGCACATTCTCGCATGCCATTCTAGCTAAAATATCTATAAATATCTGACAGATTCCTGAAATATTTTCCTGGGAATATTATGGAATAATATATTTATTTTAAAATATGTAGGAGAAAACTCCCTAAAGAGGAGAGATTAATTCATCATAATTTTATGATTATAACATTATAATTGAATTCAATGAGATATTTTTCTGGAACAATACAATCTACAATGTCTCTGTAGCAAGAATATCACATTTTTAACATTTTACATATGGGCTCTTAGATGGAAGGAAGTAACCATTTTTAATTATTTTAGTTCAAGTTGCTTCATACAGAACTCTTGGTGCCCTAAATGCAATGTACCCTCTGTTTTTTGCTTTCAGGAAAAGCCCTAGAGTCCACCAGAATCAATTCTGTAATTTGAATGAAGAGTTACTGTAAGATGCTGCCCCTTGTTCATTTAAAGCCCAATTATTTAGTCACTAAAAAGTTTCCTTTAGATGTCGACATATAGATGGTTCTTTGCTATTTCTTTTATCCTTCAGCCCATTATCTTTTACTTACAGTATTTCATATAGAATAGGAGAAAACTTGAGAGAGGCATTTAATTCCTTCTTAAATTCAATCCAGAGTATTAATGCAAGCTCATTATGGACTATAAGCTCAATATCACTTTACAGCATGTCATGCAAGAGAAGAATGTTAATGCAATCTTAGACTCCGTTAAGATAAAACCTTAGTCCAGTAACATGGAGATAAAAATACCATCATATTCTGCCCTTGTTTAATAACATCTGTAGTATTCTTTATAGACCTGAGCAACACATTTTGGGAAAGTGTTTTTAATCTGAAGAGAGTTCATAGGAGGGCAACTGGTGTGGTGAAGAGTCTTGAGTTCTTTCTTTCTTAAACTAGTGAAGACTAGTTTAAGGAATTGGGGATAATGAAGCAAGTGGAAAGGATAAAACTTACAATAGAAATGATAGCTTTCTTTGAATATTTGAAAGAGAGGAAAGGGCTGACAACATATCTCAAAGCAAGAGATAGCAGTTGAAAAGAAGACCATTCAAGCTTGGCATAAGCAAAGAAGGAAAAAAAAACAACTCATAATGCTTAGAGAGACATTAAAATTTGTAAAAGGCTACAACAAGAAATAGTGGGCTCTCCTCCATTTGAAGTCTTTAATCAAAGACTAAATTGCATCTTATTACATATATTGTAAAGGATACTACTTTTCAGGATTTAGATTAGGTTCAGTGGCCTCTGAGAGCTCTTCCACAGAATTTGGACATTCTGTGACTCTGTAATGTTAGATCTTATCATTAGCACCTGCAGTCATGCTTAAATCTTAATTATTTTAATTGGTCATATCAATTCCTCCCCTTTTCATTCTTCTCTTTGTGTCTTTTATTCTTGATTAGAATTTAAGCTAACTGAGGACAAGGTCTATATTATTTGATTGCTTTATATCTATCATTTAGCATAGTACCTGACTTTTAATAAATCTTCTGTCTACCTGTCATTCATCACTCAGCACAGAAAGATTTTCAGTCTTTATAAAATGTGTATATTTCATTTGAATACAGATGTTCATAAATTTCATTGTTATAAACCATCATTCTGAAAAAAAGGAAAGGTACTTATAATGGTTATTCCTTCATGGCAACCAACAGAACTCTTCTATTTCTGCCCATTTTTCCTTAACATTTATATATTTTTTTGAATGGAGTTTTAACTATTTGTTTAACTTTACGTTTTCAAACTGTCAGAACAACCTTAGTACAAAGCATAGTCTCAGTCATTTTATATTGTTTCATTCAGTATTGAAAGAGATAATAGGTCTACTCAGTGCAGCAGCATCCCTTCTTTCTCCATAGTGGTCAGCTACAACCCCTGACTCCCCAGTAACCATGTTGAAGGGACCCACAATTGGCACTGATCTTGGCACCACTCATTCCTGTGTGGGAGTCTTCCAACACTGGAAAGTAGAGAGCATCAGTAATGACCAAGGACCAATGACCACCCCAAGTGATGTCACCTTTAGTGGGAATGCTGGAAAGAATTAAGTTGCAATGAACCCCACCAACACGGTTTTTGATGCCAAACATCTGATTGGTCACAGATTTGATGACGCAGTTTACATTTAGGCATGAAGCACTGGACTTTTATGGTGTGAATGACATAGACACAACAATGACATAAGGTACAACTCCCTTGTACGAGGACTACAAAGGGGAGTCCAAAAGTTTTGTTTTTGTTTTTTGTTTTTTTTTTTTTAATCTACAAGAAGTATCTTACAGAGTCTTGACCAAGATGAAAGAAATTGCTGAAGTTTACCCTGGGAAGACTGTCACAAATGCTGTGGTTAAGGGTTGGTTAGGTGTCACAGTAAATAAAGCACCTCCTGGAGTCAGGAGGAACTGAGTTCAAATCCAGCCTCAGACACGTGACACACTTACTAGCCTTGTGACTTTGGGCAAGTCACTTAACCCCAACTGCCCTCCAAAAAGAAAAAAAAAGGAATAAAAGAGTTTATATTTGGGGTGGCTCAGGGGCGCAGTAAGAGTGCTGGTCCCGGGGTTGGGATGACCCAGGATCGGTTCCAGCCTTAGTACATAGCACCCACACATAACTACCCATGTAACCTTGAGCAAGTTACTTAATGCCAATTGCTTTAATAAAACATGCTGTGGTCACAGTACCAACCCATTTTAATCATTCTCAACTTGAGGTCACTAATGATGCTGGAATCATTGCTGGACTCAATGTGCTCTGAATCATCAGTGATCCAGTTGCTGCTTGGAAAAAAAAAAAAAGATTGGTGCTGAGAAAAATGTGTTGATCTGTGACCTTGGAGGTGGTACTTTTGATGTTTCCATTCTTACATTGAAGATTGCATTTTTGAGGTCAAGTCCACAGCTATGGACACCCACTTGGAGCAGTGGGAAGACTTTGACAACTGAATTGTCAACCATTTCATTGTTGAGTTCAAGTGAAAACACAAGAAGGACATCAGTGAAAACAAGAGGGCTGTTTGCCATCTTCACACTACTTGTGGATGTGCAAAGCATACCCTCTCTTCCAGTACCTGGACCAGCATTAAGATTGGCATCAAATCACCCTAGCCCATTTTGACGAGTTGAATGCTGATCGCTTCAGCAGCACAATGGACCCTGTAGAAAAGACCTTAAGAGATGCCAAGCTAGATAAATTACAGATTCATGACACCATCCTGGTGGGTGGTTTCACTCAAATCCCCCAAGTCCAGAAGCTTCTTCAATGGCAAGGAGCTCAACAAGAGTATCAATCCTGATGAGGCTGTTGCTTATGGTGCAGCAGTCCAGGCTGCCATTTTGTCTAGAGACAAATCTGAGAATGTGCAGGACTCACTGTTATTGGATATCACTCCTCTTTCCCTTGGAATTGAAACTGCTGGTTTAATTATGACCACACTGATCAAACTTGATACCACCATCCCCACCAAGAAGACACAAATCTTTACCATTCAGACAACCAGCCTGGTGTGCTTGTTCAGGTTTATGAAGGTGAGAAAGCAATGACAAAGAATAACAGCCTGCTTGGCTAATTTGAGCTCACAGGAATCCCCCAGCACCCAGGGGTGTTCCTCAGATTGAAGTCACATTTGACATTGATGCAAATGGCATCCTCAACGCTTCTGCTGCGGATAAGAGCACAGGCCAGGAGAACAAGATCACCATCACCAATGATACAGGATGTGTGAGCAAAGAAGATAATGAGTATATGATCTAGGAGGCTGAGAAATGCAAGCCTGAGGATAATAAGCAGAGAGCAAGGTGTCTTCTAAGAATTCTCTTGAATCTTATGCTTTCAACATGAAAGCAACCATAGCAGATGAAAAACTGCAAGGCAAAATTGGTGATGAAGACAAGCAGAAGATCCTTAATGAATGTAATGAAATAATAAACTGGCTGGATAGTAAGCAGACTGCTGAGAAGGAAGAATTTGAGCATTATCAGAAAGAATTGGAGAAAGCCTGCAACCCCATCATGACTAAGCTGTACAAGAGTGCAGAGGGCATGCCTGGCATGCCTGGTGGGTTCCCAGGGGGTGAAAAAGTCACATCTGGAGGTGCTTCTTCTGGACTCAGCATTGAAGAGATTGACTAAACACACCAGAAGAAAGAACATTCCATACAGCTTCCCAAAAATCGAAGGATTCAAATTTGTAGTCAAGTCAGCAGTGGTTTGAAAGTAACATTTAAACTATTGTATAAATCTGGGCATTCTGAATACTTGAATGTGAGCAGAGATGAACAGCACTGCACTTTATCAGTACTGTAAGCACCTGGAAATGCAATTCTTGTCCTGGAGAATAAAATCTATTTAAAATTGGTTAAAAAAATAATAAAAGCATTTATCACAGTGTTTGACACATAGTAGGTGCTTAATAAATACTTATCTCCTCTTCTTCATCTAAGCATATATTCTGAAACTCACCATTAAGTGCTTCGCCTTTCACTAGGTCTCTTTCCACAACTAATACTTCGGCTGTTCCACTGCTAAGTAAGTAAAAATCAGAGCTACATACATTTCTTAATAGCATAACATTTTTGTGATTATATAAATGGAAAGAATGAGAGATATAACTTATTTGTTTTATGGTTATATTGAAATATATTTATAAACTTAAATGTTGTTCTTATAGGTTTAGGAGAACTGTTTTGCTCTACAAAAGAAGGAAAGAAAGAAAGAAAGAAAGAAAGAAAGAAAGAAAGAAAGAAAGAAAGAAAGAAAGAAAGAAAGAAAGCAAGCGGAAGGAAAACACACAATACGCAGTTTATATAGTTCCTAACTATTTCCATCTAATTGTTGAGAGTGATAATTTTAAAGAGTTGAAAAAAAATGGCATTTGATCTTTAACTAACATCCTTGTAACTAAATTTGAGACTGCACATGAAATAAAGTGGGAGAAAATTTAAAGGAGAACTGGCCACATGGACACCAGAAAATTACATTCACATGTCTTGGAAACAAAACATAGTTTCCCTTTAAAAATAAAAGTATCTTCTTTGTATCTGTTTGACCTCAAAAGGTTAAGGCTGAATATGGAACATGAAGCCTTTTGTTTACATAGGCCAAACATAGCACTTCCACATCCTTCTTTCCCTATAATCTTAATCTTGCCCTAAAGGAACAATTTGGTTGTATAAAGACAGGTAATTGCATCTTGTTTTCCTCTAGGGATCATCAGTTTAGTAACCAATCTATTTTACTTGGTAATTCTGGCCTCCATAGCTGGAAAATAGATTCTAACTGATAGGCCTGGGTGATTTGTGCTGGAGCAGGCAGGTAAAGGAGTCGAATTTCTGCTGTTTCCTTTTAGAGCAATGAGAAATGGAAAATAAGCCAACACTATTCCTTTATTGTTAGTAAGGATAAAAGATGTCTTCCTTTCTCAATTTCCAATGGCAGAGTCTGCAGGATCTTGAGTGAAACCTTTATTTTAGGCATTCATTGAAGAAGGAATTCAATTCCATACTATCCTGAGTGAGTCAAATACATTGCATCTGATTTTCAGAAAAATGAGGTGGATTATTTGCAGTAGGAAAATCAAGAGAAGGATTCACCAAAAACATTTGGAATAAGAATTAGAGCCTGAGAAATATAAAAAAATGAGGGTAATACATTGAGTTTTTAAGTGCTACTGTAATTTTCCATTGGTATAAAGATTAATTATAGTAAACTCAATTTATTAACAACTTGCAAATTTAATTTAGTCAAAATTAGGAAAATCATCTCTCCAGTTTTTTTTTTGTTTGTTTGTTTGTTTGTTTTGGTTTTTTGCTTTTTGGAGGGCAATTGGGGTTAAGTAACTTGACCAAGGTCACACGGCTAGATTTTTGTTTGTTTGTTTGTTTGTGTGTGCGGTAAGTGTCTGAGGCCGGATCCGAACTCAGGACCTTCTGACTCCAGGCCTGGCGCTCTACTCACTGTGCCACCTAGCCGCCCCGGTCTCTCCAGTTTTTAAGAAAAGTTTTGCAATGTCAAAAAGTTACTCTCATTTAAGCTTAGTGGTATCATTTTGTTTAGTTCCTGAAAAGAAAATCAGGTAGGAAAAAGGGCACTTTTGAGAAAAATTTCTGTGGATAGAACAAAATACTCAATATTACTAACATAAAAGGATAAAAATTCATCCCATTTCTTAAAGTTTAATTTAAATAGGGTTGAAAAAGGTAGTTGGAGGGCCAGCTAGGTAGCACAGTGAATAGAGAACTGGCCCTGGAGTCAGGAGGACCTGAGTTCAAATTTGACCTCAGACACTTGACACTTAGCTGACATAAGCAAGTCACTTAACATCAATTGCCTTGCCTCCACCCTCCCCCTCCACCAAAAAAAAAAAAAGAAAAGAAAAGAAAAAGAAAGAAAGAAAGATAAAGAAAAGAAAAAAGTATTTGGGAAAGAAAAAAAGCCAAACAAAATGAAATGATTCTTTTAAAGTATAAAGCATGTTTTTTTCTTTCTTCTTTAAGGAATTATAAGCATAAACAGAAAAATGAAACATCAAATGTTAGGAAGATAGTTTCTCAAATGGAATCCTTTTTTCTAGCAAAATAAATGACAATTTTCTTCAAATAAGATCCTTCCATTTTAATCAATGTAAAATAAAACGAGCAAAGGCGCTTAGGAAGATATTTCATAAAAACAAAAGAACATTGAGAGATAAGGATTACTCTGTTTCCTACATCTTCAGATACATTTTGTAAAATCTGATTCAGGCTTTTGAGTTTGAAAGGAATCACGGTATTCTATTTAGATATGTCAGCAAAATAACTCCGGAAAAAATTAGTACTACACCATGCATTTACACTATACCATATGAGAGAAAGACAATGGGACTGATGACAGCAGACTGAAAAGAGTCTGAATATATTCTACCTCCCCTTTCCTTTTATTTAAATTGCATGAAAAAATTGTGTACATAAAAGGTCATTGCAATGATTTGCTGTTGAAAAAAATAAGTTAATTCAAAATTTAAGAGTGGTTGTTCAAGGGCTTATATTTCTTCCTACAGAATATCGTTATACCAATGAGAGATTATACACACACACACACACACACACACACACACACACCCATATACTCATACACACACACACACACACACACACACACACACATACATATTTCTAAAAGAGACAGAGGATGTCCTAATTAGACTGAACTGTCTAATCTAGTCCATCCTTGACTCTTCCTAAGAGGTTGGTTTCAGTGACCTGAGTTCCCGAAAAGATGATTTGATTGACTAAAACTCAGTAGTATTTGAATTTTTGTAGAGGAGCTACTCATTTCAAGGGGCCTGTCTGAGCAGACAAACAGATCTGCACAGATCTTTTTGAACACCAAAGCTTCATTGAAGCTTTCTTTTGTAGATGAAGCAACAAAGAAACGGGCTTGTTCTTTCCCTCTCCATTCCTAGGAGCAATTGATGATATCTTTTGGCAGAAGTCCATGCCAAGGTAAAATATGTTCTAGACAACAAAGCCAAAGGAAGATTTCATGTACCTCTGGGACTTATTAAAGTCTTGTCTCATTTCAAGAAATGACAGTGGCCAGGTCAGTGATGAGATATTAAGAGTACAGTACATAGAAGAGGCAGATATCTGTTTGCCAACATGGTCCAGAAAGGGAGATCATGGAAAATATTCTTGAACGCAAAATTCTTGTGCAGTGGAGGAGGCATCTTTATTATAAAGGCAACATAATGCCAGAATCCCGAGTTTTACTCAGAGGAGGAACAATTGGGGGGGGAGGATGGGGAAGGAGGGCAGTAGTATTAAGGTTGGATTCTAAGTAATCACCCATTTGAGAGGACCTGAGCAGCATTTCTCTCAGAAAAATAAGAGGATAAGCTATGAAGGACCAAAGTTACAACATCAGAATGTGAAGAAGGGGCAGAGACCTTGTCACCTCTTGTTTAATATCATAAGTGATTCACACTGCGTAGGTCATCAAATGGAAAGGGGACCATTTGGCTAGCAGCTCCAACGTTTGTTTCCCTGAAGGAAGAACTTGAACCACAAGCTCTACTATGGGTGGGATACATAGCATAAGGAAGAAAAGGTAAAGATTCGCTAGAATGTTAAAGTGTAGACTGGTAGGCAATTTCAAGTTTAATTCCTTTCCTAGAGGAGTTTATAGCACTATTGTAAATGTTTTGTGTGCTCTCTATATCTGTTAAAATAGACCTATAAGTCCTTTCTATCTTCTTCATTCTTCTCATGTGTAAAATAAAAGCTATTCAATAGCTGATAGGCATGTGCAAGACCCTACAATTACAGGAACTTAACCATGTGTGGTGGGAGAAATAACTTAAGCATTTTACCAATAAATTTAGGCTAGTATTTTTTTTCCTTAAAAGATATTGAAAGTTGCTCTGAGATTTAGTTAGCTCAGACCTTTGATTCAATAATGGCTTAGGACAGAACTTCTGATTGCCTGGCTACATAGCAGCAGTCAGGACTTAATAGTGATTCATTCATTAGTTTTTTTGTTTGTTTGTTTGTTTGTTTTTTTTAAGGGTAGAAGACTAGAGGAGGTCTTATTTATTGGATGTTCAATTCAACTGTTTTTGTCTTTTGTGAGATTTTCTTTTTTTATCAAATACTTTATTAACTTCTAATTTACATCATTCATTTCTGCATGATTTTGAGTTACACATTTTCTCCCTGTTTTTCCCCTACCCATGACCACAAAATAGTGATGCCACTGGATATCCCCTCCTCCAATCTGCTCTCTCCCATATCTTCTCCCATACACCCTCCAACTTTCCAGTAGGGCACAGTGGATGTCTATGCCCCAGTGCCTGTATATCTTATTTCCTGTTTACACGTAAAATAATATTATAGTATACATATGTATATATATATATATATATATATATATACACACACACACATATGTATACATATAGTATATATGTGCATATATGTATACATATAACATATATGTATGTGAGCCTCTTTTGCTATTTGAGTTAGTCTGTTTTTTAAAGTGGTTATTTTCTTCAGTCAGGTTGTTGACTCTCATTTCATAATTTTCTTGCATCATTCTCATTTCTCTTATGAATTCTTCCTATACTTCTTTCATTTGCTTTTCAAAATCCTTCTTAAGCTTCCCTATGGACTGTAACCAGCTCATATTTTTCTTGGCAGCTTTTGGTGCAGGAGTTCTGACTTCATTGCCTTCCTTCTGTTCCATGCTTTGATCCTTTTTGTCCCCAGAATAAGAGTCTAATGTTGGATTCCTCTGTTTGCTTTGCTTCCCTCATTTACTCATGTTGCCACTCAATAACTTGACTTTTGTTCTTTTTGCCACAGTAAGACTCTGCCGCCAGACAGGGGAGCTTCGTATCAAATGCTGGGGTTTTCTCAGCTGCTGAAAGTATCAGTTGGGTGCCCTCTCTGAACCCTCTACACACTCTAACAAGCTGGTCACACACCCTAGGACATCTACCCTAGACAGCAATCCAGATGCAAGCAGGTTAAAGCAAGAGTGATTACCCCTCAGACTAGTCGATTAGTCCCCCTACAGTTTGCAGGCCAGGAGCTGAAGCTGCCACATGGGGAAGGCTTCATGGCTGAGGAGCCTCAGTGGCTTCTCCCTCCAGTGGATAATGGCTGACCATGCTCCCAAACTACTGCATCCCAAAGCCACACTGCACTGACCTCTCACTTTGTTCTTAGCATCTGTGGGTTGATAATTCTGGAAACCACCACAGCTGCTGGTGATCTAAAGTCCCTCCAGCCTGTGGCTGGTCAGGCCTACCCTGGGGCTAAAATCTCTGGCTTTTGCAGGGTTGGGGCAGGCTCCCAGAGTGCTGAGCTGGCTGCTCCCTTCCAACCTAACAGGCTGTCCTCAGTGGGAGGTGAGCTTCTCTGTGTCATTTTCTGGGCTCTGTAGCTCCAAAGTTTGTTCAGATTCACCTTTTCTATGAGTTTGAGGTGGTGGGAGCCAGAGTCCAGCAGAAGTCCTGTTTCTACCCAGTCATCTTCCATTCTTTAGTTTATGACTATAGACCAACAGCATAAACTTCACTGGGAAACTGAATAAATGTTTTAACTGAGATGAATATCCTTTCCATACTCTGAATGCCCTTCCCTCTTTTACAGCTAAATAACCTTCCCTTTATCAATTGTTAGATGTATTTTCAGTGATTCTTTTCATTCTAACTTCTGACCTAAGCTAGTGTAAGTCCAACTTGAATTAAATCCAACACAGGAGAAAGAGTATATTTGGATCTTTCTTTGGGTAAATTTCATATATGTATATGTATATCTATCTACTTCTATATACACATAAATGGATAGAGATATAAAATCATTCTAAGAGAAGCTGACCCTTAAAATGAGGTTGTATGTTGCCCATGAAATCAGTCTTAGTCCCTGTCATCTTTCACATCCATTTGCCTTGCTGACTTATATAAGACTATATGGATAAGTTGAATAAGTTGAAAAAGGTCTGAGAAGACTTACCGGCATGGGTAGCTCTTCCTACAAGGGTCCCTTTACCTATGAGTCTATGGATCCTAAACCTTAGTCAATCAAATCATTGTGGTAGCAACCCAGATCACTAGAACCAATCCCTTAGGAAAACCCAAAGTTCATCTCCAAACCAGCCAGACCTTCTTGGAACAGTCTCAGAATTTCTAAGTAATATTGTATCTCAAAAATGATCTTTGCAAATGGATTTGATAACAGATTTCTCGTAAAAGATCCCCTATATCTCTATCTGATAGATCATTACTTAGGGGAGGCAGAAGAAGGGAAAAAATGAAAGAGACTTAGGTTAAGAAAATGATATATTATGAAGAAACAAAACTCCTAGTAAGCAATCATTCTCAAAAATCTTATTTAGGAAAATAAATGGATAAATAATGAAATAAGTACATAAATTGGTAGATAAATTGAATGAATGAATGAATGAATTGATAAAGAGATAAATTATTTTTAAGGTATTCAAAAAACTATTGTAGGTTTCCCTTGTAATTGTTTCCATTTTCCTGTCAGTGTTGTTGAGCTTTTAGTGGGCAGCTGTCATATTAGAGAAATGTTTATGTTTTTAGCACTAAGGTTTACACAAAACATGTGCTTGGTGAATACTTTTAAATACAGTGTTATTTTTTCCAATTACATGTAAAGAAGAAACAGACCAAAATGGAAAAAACTAAGAAAAAATAAGGAAAGTGAAAAAAGTATGCTTCAATCTGTATTCAGAATACATCAGTTCTTTCTCTGGATGTGGACGGCATTTTCCATTATGAGTCCTTTGGAATTGTCTTGGATCATTGCATTGCTGAAAAGAGCTAAGCTATTCATAGCTGATTATCACACAATGTTTCTGTTACTGTGTAAAATGTTATACTGATTTTGCCCATTTCACTTTGTATCAGTTCATGCAAGTATTTCCAGGTTGTTGTTTTTTTTTTCTCAAATTCATCTGCTCATCATCTCTTATTACACAATAGTATTCCATTGCATTCATATTCCACAATTTATTCAGCCATTCCACATTTGGTGGGCATAGTCTCAATTTAAAATTATTTGCCACCACAGAAAGAGCTACTACAAATAAGCCATGATCAAAAAAAAGAGCCTAGGGCGGCTAGGTGGTGCAGTGAATAGAGCACCGGCCCTGGAGTCAGAAGGACCTGAGTTCGGAGCCGGCCTCAGACACTTAATGCACACAAACAAAAACCTAGCCGTGTAACCTTGGGCAAGTTACTTAACCCCAATTGCCTTAAAGGGACGGCTAGGTGGTGCAGTGAGTAAGAGCGCCGGCCTCGGAGTTGGGATGAGCTGAGATCAGATCTGGCCTCAGAAAATGAGCACCCACGCATAAATAATGACCAGCCGTGTAACCTTGAGCAAGTTACTTAACCCCAATTGCTTTAAAAAAAAAAAAAAGAGCCTAGATATCATCTTTATAGAAATTATCAACCAACACTGCCATGATATTCTAGAATCAGAGGGCAAAATAGAAATTGAAAGAATTCACTGATCACCTCTTGAAAAAGATCACAAAAAGAAAACACCTAGGAATATTTTAGCCAAATGCCAGAGTTCCCAGGTCAAGGAGAAAATACTTCAAGCAGTTAGAAAGAAACAATTTGAGTACTGTGAAAATACAACCAAGATAACAGAGGACCTAGCAGCTTCTATATTATCAAAATAAAGGACTTGGAATATAATATTCTGGAGGTCAAAGGAGCTAGGATTAAAACCAAGAATCACCTACACAGAAAAACTGAATATAATGCTACAGGGGAAAAATATGGTCATTCAATGAAATAGAGGATTTCCAAGCATTTTTGATGAAAAAACCAGAGCTGAACAGAAAATTTGCCATTCAAATATAAGAAGCAAGAGAAGCATGAGAAGGTAAATAGGAAAAAGAAATCACAAGAAACTTATTAAGTTGAACTATTTACATTGCTAAATGGAAAAAACAATAATTGTAACTCATAAGACTATTCTCAGTATGAGGATAGTTGAAGGGAATATATATATGTACACATACATATATATATGTATATATATATGTATATGTATTGGAAGTTGTATGTGTGTGTGTGTGTATATATATATATATATATATATATATATATATATATGTATGAGTATGGGCATATGTATGTTCATGTATATATAGATAGAGGGCACAGGATGGATTGCATATGAAGGGATGATACCTAAAAAAAATAAATCAAGAGGTGAGAGAGGAATTTATTCAGAGGAGAATGGGAGAGATAGATTAGGGTAAATTATCTCATATAAAAGAGGGAAGAGAAAACTGATACAAAGGAGGGGAAGAGCAGGAAGGTGAAAGGGAATGGGAGAACCTTATTCTCATTGAATTTGTATTAAGGAGGGAATAAGACACACACTCAATTACATATCTTACCCTACAGGAAAATAGGGGGATAGGGAGTAAGAGGGTGGATGACAAAAGGGAGGGCAGATTGGGAGAGAGGGTAGTTAGAAGCAAGCATTTTTGAAAAGGGATAGGGTCAATGGAGAAGACAGAATATGTGGGGGGGGTGTGATAGGATGGAGGAAAATATAGTTAGTCTTTCACAATATAACTGCTATGGAAGTGATTTGGGTAACTACACATGTATAATCTATATTGAATTGCTAATCTTCCCAGTGGGGGTGAGTGAGGGGGGAAGAAGGAAAAAATCTGGAACTCGAAGTTTCAAAAACAGATAATTTTAAAAAAATGTGTTTTTTACATGCAACTGGGAAAAAAGATATATAGACACTAGGGTATAGAAATCCATCTTGCCCTACTAGAAAAGTAGGGGGTGGGGATGGGAAAAGATTTAAGAGAGAACAGATTGGGAGAAGGGGTTTTCAGTAGGCTTCCTATTTTGCTGTGGGGGGTAGGGGAAAGATGGGGAGAAACAATTGTAATTAAAAATCTTGTGGAAATGAATGTTGAAAATTAAAATTAAATAAATAAATTTCAAAGAGAGAGAGAGAGAGAGAGAGAGAGAGAGAGAGAGAGAGTGAAAAAGAGGTCTCCATAAGTACAGCTAGCCTTCAGAGAGACTACCAAATATTTTCCATAATTTGGTCCAAGTATTCATGACAGTTCAATGTAGTTAAGCCCACATATAAACATTTCTGTATTCAATAATTTACTTATTTATGTTAGGCAACTAGGGAGCCATGTAGATAGAGTTCTAGACCTGATTTCAAACTGAGGCCCAGACATTTTAAAGTTAATAATAACTAATAACATATACTATGTTCTAGGCACTGTGCTAATCTCTTTAATGTTAACTATTTGATCCTTACAACCCAGTGAGGTAGGTGCTATTATTATTCCCATTTTAGAGATAAAGAAACTAAGGAAAATAGAGGTTAAATAAATTGTGTAGGTTGACACAGCCATTAAGTATCTGAGGCTGGATTTGAATTCAGGACTTCCTGACTCCAAGCCTACTGCTCTATCTACTGTGCTATGTGCTATCTACCTAGCTATGTGACCTTCTGACATTCAAACCTCTATTTACCTTAGTTTCCTCAACTGTAAAATAGGTATAATAACAGCTAATTTTTCCCTCTCCCCTCCTTTCCTTCTTACTCATTTAAAATCATTTCTCTGATAGTATCCTAGATTTCAGAATACAGAAACAAAATTGAAATTCTCATGTCCTTAAGGGACTTAAATTCTGTTGTAGAAAATAACACACACACACACACACACACACACACACACACACACACACACACACACATATATATATATATATATGGATATATATATATATATATATATATGGAAAATTGAATCAAATAACTATAATTAAAAAATACCAGAGAATCTGGGAGGTTAACTAGCACAGAGGGATCAGGAAAGGTGTCATTGGTAGATGACATAAGCTGAACTTTGAAGAAAACTAGGAATTCTAAGAGGTGAGAGTAAATATGTTATAAACTCTAGGCACGAATGATACTTTTCTAAATGTGAGAAAACAAGAGATGTAAAGTTGTATATTCTTCATTAGTCCAGTTTAGTGGTATCTTGGGGTGACTAGAGGTTAGCAAGGTGTGAAAAGGCTGAAAAGGTGCCCAAAATAAGCATATCTAGATAAACAGTTGATAGTTTTATTATTCAAAGATTCTTAAGTTCATAGATTTGTTGCTTGAAGGGAACTTAGCAGCCATTCCATCATTTTATTGATGAGAACACTGAGGCCAAGAGAGTTTAAATGATCTGCGCAGGTTCTCATTGTAATGTGTTTTAGTTGATAGCTATCTAGTGTAGGAAGGAGGGGGACCTGGATTCCAGTCCCATTTCTGATACATGCTACTTATGTATGAACACAATTTTTCTATGCCCTAAGCAACTCTCTAGAACTTTATATTGTTAGAAGAATTGTTTATCTATATTAGTGCAAGACTTTTTCCACACTAAAAAGCCCAAGCATTGGTGAAAAATCAAAGGTTAAAACAAAATCAATGAACAGAAATACTCAGAAGGTAGATAGGTAGATGAAAGAAAGATAGATAAATGATAAAAAAGACTGAGAGAGACAGAGACAGAGAAGATGTCCTGATGATGGCCTCTCATCAAAAAGAAAAAAGAGATAAAAAAGGAGACCATAATATTTAAGAAACTGAAAGGAAAATGAAGAATTCAGAACCTAACTACATTAAACTGCTTTGTTTGTTCAGAGGGTGAACAATAAAATTTCTTATGTGTATATATATATATACATGTATATATATATATATATACATGTATATATGTATGTATGTATGTATAAGAAATCACACCACTTAAAAAATATGCTTGTAAATGTACCCAGAGACTATTATGTGATAGGAGCCTCCAATAAATAAGATTAAAAAGTTAGTTTATGAGAGGGCTGTCTCAAGTCAGCCTTAAAAGATATAAGCTGCCAAATAGTCACAGAATAGCTGGTTCTAGACAAATGGTAAAATTGAAATATGTTTTCCCAGGTGGTCAAATCTCCTTTCAGTGTACACTTTTGATGAAAAATTGAAGATTTCCATTTAAAATTTGAATGTTTGTCAAAAAAGAGCTCATGTGTAGAGTAAAAATTACCCTATATTATTTAAGAAGGAAATCAAACTCTTTGTAACTTAAGGAGAATTAAAATGATATTCTCATTTTATATAAAGTTTTTCTAATGAAGTGCAGAAATCAAAAAGCACAAAAAATAAAAATATTGCTACTTGAGAGATGTTTGTTTTGAACATTTATATTATCAACTTTTTCATGTTATTTGGAGTTTGCTTATTTCTTACAAGATATAATGCAAAAATTCAGTGTGATTTAAGATTTCTCCTCAAAGATAAATATTTTTCACTGCCAATTTTATTGCAGTAGGTTTGTTTGTGCCTAGAATCAAGAATGTAGATACTTTAGAAATGTCCCAAGTGTCACAATGGATATATTACCCTATGATTGTATTAGCCCATACCAGATTTTAGGAAAATTCTCTTCTGAATTTTTCTACATACCAATAACTTTCCAAAGAAATATAAAATCACAGAATTAAGATTTTGTTGGACTCTCAGGTGCTACTTAGGCCAACTTATGCATTTTATGATTGAGGCAGATTTTTGCTCAATGGATAATGGACCTGGAGTGATCTTAGATAGTTACTAATTTTATGAACTTGTGCTTGTCACTTAACCTCTGCTTGCCTTAGTTTCCTCAGCTGTAAAAATGGGGATGATAACAATAGCATTTTCCTCAAAGGGTTTAAGTACTTCTCACGATGGCTGACACAAACTATATAAATGCGATTTACCTCTTTCTTATGATCCAAAATATTTGATTTCTTTTTCTCCAGTAGTTTTTCCATGCCTGCATGACAAATAGGAAAACAAAATGGGAAATACTCTGAGTTAGTGGATGTAACAGAGCCCTTGAAGCTGAACCTTGGATAAGACAGAAATAGCTATCAGAGAAATTCGAGTTCAGCAACAGGGAAAATCCAGGGTCAGATATAAGGCCCCTTGGATGTAGCACTTCTGCCATGCAAATAAGTTTTTTTTAAATGAGTTTCTAGGGTTTCAGATACATTTGGGTGAGATAAAATTCCTGAAACTGATTTATAAAGGTACAAAACTAGTCATGCTCAGGAATGATTGCATGCCAACACTGGGGATGATTCTCTAGGGTCCAGTGATTTAACACTACCCTTTACTGAAATGAAAAACTGCCAGGCCAGAGGTGTAGCCTATTAAAGGTGCTGAGTTATCTGCTTTCCAAAATAACAGCTCAGAGTTCTTGAGATATAACACTGCAACTCAATAACTACCTTCAATATAAAATTTAAAGTGCATAAGTAAGCTTGTAATATCTAGAGAAAAATCTGGGGATTTCATTTGGCCACACAAGTGAAGTTCACCATTCTTAGTAACATTAAAAGATTGAAGATTTTTAAAGTCAAATGTAATGAACTGCATGACCTTATTGGTACCTGAGTCAAAATGAGACATATCAAAGGAGTGTTTACAATGACTTGGAATAACAGACTAACTCACAAGCAGTAACAAATTGTAGACCTATTTATGGACATAAAGTGATGAAAACCAGTCATTCCAAATAAAGGGCTGATGGACAGTGACTGAGATTTTTAAACTATACTCTTTCTGCTTATAGAATGTGCTAAGAATATTAAAAATCTTACAGTTTTGGCCAAAGCATTCTAATTTCCAGAAGCTATTGAGTAAAATGGAGGAATTTTTTTTTCCATTAAAATTGATCCTGGTCTTAAAAAATTCATTCTATATCATACTTTCTTTTGTTTAATGTGTTTATGGATATATCTTTAAAGGAATCAATTTATATTGTCATGTACATTGCACTGTACTGTTAAAAACCAGGGTGATCTTTTCATAGTTGGCAAGATATATCATCGAGGCAGGAAACAAGATGCAATTTCCAACAATTATCTACACAAAAGAAGTGGCATAAAAGACATGTATGATTGGGAAGGGAGGTGGTCTTATATAGTGGAATCAAAGAATAATAAATGAAACTAAAAAAACAAAAATAATTGATCTTCAACAATTCTTCGTATTGAATTCATGATAGAACATAGACAAAAATGTAATTGGAAGAGTTGCAATTTGTGTTAACATAAGGCACTCATTAATATACAAATGGCACTCATTAATACCAATGGCACTCATTAATATACAAAAAGAAATTTGCTTAATCATAGCAAAAGAAGGATATTCAATAAGGATTTGAACTTAGGATACCTTGAGTTGATTCAACTGAGTGTAAGCTGCCATTTACTTCTGTTGTCCACCATGATCTACCAGCATGAGAAAGGTATGTAGAAATCCTCTGGTTGTGTCATACTCAGCCAATTGGAAAGTGCTATCAGAAGTCTTAATCTTTAGTCCAACAAGAAAATCAAGAATTTTAGCTGAGACTTGAAGGAAGCCAGGGAATGAAGAAGATTATGGTGAGGAGTTAAAATAATGGGCATTAAGGTAATCCAGAGAAAATGCACAGTCATGGAATGCCTTGATTCCAACTCACACCCATGACCCTTATGTCCAGGATCAATGAATCAAATAGAATATGTGGAAGGGGGGAAAAATCGTATAAAACTGGGGAGGGGGCAGGTTCTGAAGGACTTTAAAAGCCAAACAGTGGATTTTATTTTTTGTTACTGTAGATATTAGAGAGCCATTGGAGATTATTTAATAGATGATGATGAGGTCAAATCTGTACTTTGATTTTGGGAGCTTTTTTCTAGGGTTTTGTTTTTTTTAGTTTCATATCACATTTGTTGATCTCCTCCTCCCTCCAGTCCTTCTTTTCTTCCTTCCTTTCTTTCATTCATTGATGCAAGTATTCAGAAATATAAATATTTCCTAAGTACTATTTTAAATGCAAATTTTGATACGTTGCCTCATTGTAATTTTCTTTAATGAAATTATTGTTTCTATGACTTGTCCGTGGATCTATCTATTCTTCAGAATTAATTTAATTATTCAGTATTAAGTTACTAGTTTTTTTTTCAATCTATACTTCCAAGGTCCTTTATTGGGTGTAATTTATTTTCTTTATATTAAAAAAGATAAAATTACTATTTCTGTTTTCTACATTATGAATTTTTTATGCTTTAGTACATAGCCAATTTTTGTAAGAATCATTCACAGCAAGGAATGGGTGTATTACTTCCTATCTCCATTTAATCTTCTCCAGAAGTCTATCATTACTAATTTTTATAAAAATTCTTTTCATTTCTTTAATTTCCTTTTTTTTATGGTTAGCTTTACCTAGCTCTGAGAGAGACAAATTGAGGTCCCCCACTAGTAGAGTTTCAGTATCTATTTTATCCTGTAAATTTAATATTTGCTTTAAGATTTATGCTATGCCATTTCATGCATATATGATCAGTATTGATATTAATTCATTGTCTACAATACATTTTTGGGAAAAATCAACTTGGTTATCTTTTAAAATTAGTTTTATTTCTGGGGGCAGGGGTGGTTGGAAGTACCCACTTTCAAAGAGGGACAGGATCAAAGTAGTAAATGGACCAGGTGGTGGGTGGTATGGATGGGAGGGAAATATAAGCAGTCTTTTACAATATATCTACTATGGTAATGTTTTGCATAGCTATACATGTACAACACATACTGAATTGCTTATCTTCCCAGAGGGAGTGTGTAACAAGGGAGGAAGGGAATGGATATGGAATTCGAAGTTTTAAAATTAAATGTTTCAAATATATATAAATACTATTATTAATAGTATTTTGCATGTAATTGGGAGATAAGATGTGCAGGCATTGGGGCACAGAGATTCACCTTGCCCTAATGGAAAAGTTGAAGGGGGTATGGGAGAAGATATGGGAGAGAGCAGATTGGATGAGGGGATATCTTGTGGGACTGCTATTCTGGGGTGGTGGGTAGGGGAAAAATGGGGAAAAAATGTAACTCAAAATCTGGCGGAAATGAATGATGTAAACCAGAAGTTAATAAAGCATTTGTTAAAAAAATTAGTTTTATTTTTCCTTTTGTGTTATTTGATAACATGTTTGACATTCCCCTGCCTTTTTTCACTTTAGCTACTGTGTGCTATATTTGGATCCAGGCCTTAATTTTAACTCTATGTCTTTCTGTTTCAAGTGTGCTTCTTGTAAACAGCATACTGTTAGAGTCTAATTTCTAATCTGTTCTGTTATTCTCTTCTTTTTTATGAGTGAGTTCATTCAATTGACATTCAATATTAAGATTGCTAATTGTGTATTTCCCTCCATACAATTATATTACATACACACATATGTATGTACGCACACACATAATCACAAATACATATATAAGTATACATACATATATGTATATTGTGTGTGTGTGTCTGTGTGTATGTGTGTGCATTCTGACTAGGTAAAAAAATGCCATTCTCTGCCTCATTTCTTACCTAGCTTTAATCATTGAATGAGTACTGCCTTGGCCAAACTAAGACCTGGGAAAGACCTTACCTTAAAAAGGCCATGCTCTCCCATTGCATCCAGAGCCATCTCTAGTCATCCTTATCTATATCTTTTTTTTTTCAAAGACAAATACAAAATATTTATTCAGATACCAGAAAGTCAATTCCACCATGGTAACAAAGAAATTTATACACATCACCAATGCAGGAAGTGCCACCATCTCCTACCCTTCCCTTCATTAGGTTTCCCCACAAACAAACTCCCCTAGACAATATTCACAATCTCTTCCAGTCCCCCTTTTCAGCAAGCTCCTCCCACCATGGGCTCCATGTGACTCAAGCTGTGAGGTGGTCCAAAGCTCAAAGCAGGTCACATGGGTCTATTAAGGGGCAGGGAAGATCTTCAAATTCCCTTAACATTACAGTACCTTCCCTACCAAAAAAATACCTTTCATTTGTTTTGCTTATACTTTAAATGTACAAAAGACATTTTTCCAGATAGAATTTAAGCTTCTTAATGCCAGGGACTGCTTTTTTTCTTTTTTTTTTCTTGTTTTTTGTCTTTATTAATTTGTTTGTTTACTTTTAGTTTATAGGATTCAATTCTATAATTCTTTGAGTTTCAAATTTTCCCCCCTCTGTCCCCTCAAATCCCCACCCCATGGTGGCATACAATCAAGTATAGGATCTGCAAATAGTTTTACATTAAACATTAGTCAGGTCATAAAGAAGGATTGTATCAGATGGAATGAACAATGGGAAAGAGGAAACAAAACCAAACAAGAAAAAGATAGAGAGCAGGTAGTTTACTTCAATCTGCATTCAAACTCTGTTATTTCTAGATCTTTCTCTGAATAAGAACTGCCTTTGCTGTATCCCAATAAATTTTCCTATGTTGTCTCATTATTGTCATTCTCTTGAATGAAGTTACTGATTGTTCATATAATTTCTTGTTTGACCTACTCATTGCTTAAGATTAAATTGTTTAGTTTCTAATTAGTTTTTAGTCAATCTTTCCATGGCCTTTTATTTCAGATGATTTTTATTGCACTATGGTCTGAGACTGGTGAATTTAATATTTCAGCCTTTCTGAACTGAATTGTGAGGTTTTTATGCCCTAGTACATGGTCAATTTTTGTGTATTTGTCATGTACCACTGAGAAGAAGGTATATTCCTTTTAATCCCCATTCAGTTCTCTCCAGAGATCGATCATATCTAAAATTCTATTCACCTCCTTAACTTCTTTCTTGTTTATTTTGAGGTTAGATTTATCAAGTTGGGAAAGGGTGAGATTAAGGTCCCCCACTAGTATAGTTTTTTTTTTTTTTTGTTTTGTTTTTTTTTTTAATTAATTTATTAGTTTAGTTTCAGTTGACAAGATTCAATTCCATAGTTCCTTGATTTTCAAATTTCCTTTACTTCCTTCCCCCCTCCCCTCATGACATCATATAGTACAGTATAGGGTCTGCAAATGCATTCATATTAAACATTATTCCAATTACAAAGGCATATTGTACTAGGTGGGATGAAAGATGGTAAGGAAGAAGTACAACCAAACAATGAGAAGAACAAGATCATTTAGTTTGCTTCCATCAGGATTCAGGTTCAGTTCTTTCTAGTTATATCTCTGGATGGCACATTTCTCACTTTCTTGAGTCATTTGGGATTAACTTATATCACTGCATTGCTGAAAAGAGTCCAGTCTGTCATATTTGGTCATCACAGATATGGTATGTCTGTGATTGTATACAAATTTCTTCTGATTCTACTCTTCTCGCTCAGCATCAGTTTGTATAAGTCTCTCCAGGTAATTATGAAATCCGTCACCTCCTCATTTCTTACAGCACAATAAAATTCCATTACATTCATATACCACAACTTGTTTAGCCATTCCCCAATTGATGGGCACTCCTTTAGTTTCCAATTCTTTGCAACCACAAAAAGGGCTGCTAAAAATATTTTTGTACATACGGTTCTTCCTCCCACTACTATGATCTCTTTGGGATATAACCCTAGGAGTGGTATGGCTGGGTCAAAGGGTATGAAATTATTTATAATCCTTTGGGCATAATTCCAGATTGCTCTCCAGAATGGTTGGATAAGTTCACAACTCCAACAGCAATGTATTAGCGTTCCAATTTGCCCACATCCTCTCCAGCATTTGTCACTTTCTTGTTTTGTCATCTTAGCCAATCTGACTGGAGAGATGTGATATCTCAGAGTTGTTTTGATTTGCATTTCTCTAATTAATAGTGATTTAGAGCATTTCTTCATATGCTTATAGATATCTTTAATTTCTTTCTCTGAAAACTTCCTATCCATATCCTTTGACCATTTCTCAATTGGGGAATGACTTGTATTCATATAGATTTGGATCAATTCTCTATAAATTTTAGAAATGAGTCCTTTATCAGAGACACAGGTTGTAAAAATTCTTTCCCAATTTCCCACCTCCCTCTTGATCTTGGTTACATTGGCTTTGTTTGTGCAGAAGCTTTTCAATTTAATGCAATCAAAATTATCCATTTTGCATTTTATAATGCTCTCTAATTCTTGTTTGGTCCTAAAATCTTCCCCTCTCTACAGATCTGTCAGGTAAACTATTCCTTGCTTTCCCAAATTGCTTACAGTATCATCCTTTTCACCTAGATCATGCACCCATTTAGACTTGATTTTGGTATATGGTGTTAGATAGTGATCTATGCCCAGTTTCTGCCATACTGTATTCCAGTTTTCCCAGCAGTTTTTGTCAAATAGTGCATTCTTGTCCCAAAAACTGGGGTCTTTGGGTTTATTGAACAATAGATTGCTATATTCATTAACTGCTGGGTCTCCTGCACCTAATCTATTCCATTGATCCACTACTCTACACCTCTGCCAGTACCAAGCAGTTTTGATGACTGCTGCTGTATAATACAGATGAAGATCTGGCAGAGCTAGTCCACCTTCCCTAGCATTTCTTTTCATTAATTCCCTTGATATTCTAGACCTTTTGTTTTTCCAAATAAATTTTGTTATTATTTTGTCTAACTCTACAAAGTAGTTTTTTGGTAAATTGATTGGAATGGCACTAAATATATAATTTAGTTTGGGTAAAATTGTCATTTTTATTATATTAGCTTGACCCAGCCATGAGCAATTGATATTTTTCCAACTATTTAGATCTGCTTTTATTTGTGTGAGAAGTGTTTTGTAGTTGTGATCATATAGATTCTGGGTTTGTTTTGGCAAGTAGATTCCCAAATATTTTAGAATGTCTACAGTGACTTTAAATGGGATTTCTCTTTCTATCTCTTGCCGTTGAGTTTCATTAGGGATGTAGAGGAATGCTGAGGATTTATGTGGGTTTATTTTATATCCTGCAACTTTGCCAAATTTATTTATTGTCTCAAGTAGTTTTTTACTTGATTCTCTAGGATTCTCTAAGTATATCATCATATCATCTGCAAAGAGTGACAGCTTGGTCACTTCTTTGCCTAATTTGATTCCTTTGATTTCTTTTTCTTCTCTAATTGCTACTGCTAATGTTTCAAGTACCAGATTGAATAAGAGGGGTGATAGTGGACACCCTTGTTTCACTAGTATAGTTTTGCTACCTATTTCTTCCTCTAATTCCCTTAATTTCTCCTATAGGAATTTGGATGCTATACTGCTTGGTGATTATGTGTTAAGTAATGATATTGCTTCATTATCAATAGTGCCTTTTAACAGGATACAGTTTTCTTCCTTATCTCTTTTAATTAGATATAATTTTGCTTTTGCTTTATCTGAGATAAATATTGCTACCCCTTCTTTTTTTTACTTTAGCTGAAGCATAATATATTCTCCTTCAGCCTTTTACCTCTACCTTGTGTGTATCCTCTTGTTTCAAATGTGTTTCTTGTAGAGAGCATATTGTAGGATTGTTTTTTTAATCCATTCTGCTATCTGCCTCCATTTTATGGGAGAGTTCATCCCAATCACATTCACAGTAATGATGACTATCTGTCTCTTTCCCTCCATCCTATTCCCTCCCCTGTTTACATTTTTGGGCTTGAAACTTATTCATATTTTCTTCTGTGGTCTCATGTGTGAGTATAGAGTCCATGTTGTCCTCTGTATTTGGTTGTTCTTGCTCACTATAATAAGCTCTCATCCATTTTCTTGCCTTCCCCTTCTCCTTCTCATATTCCTTAGTTCCCATTGTAATTTCCAATTTCCTAATTTCTCAGGCTGGGAGGTAAGGGCCTGGTTGTTGACTGTGTGTGCTATAGCCTCTGGTTGTCTAGACTGAGACCAAGGCCAGGATTCTCAGTGTTTCCCTGAGTTACCCTGAGGCTCACAGAGTAACCAGTAGGGGAGGGGTGGTCTGGCTGCTTCAGATTTCTGCCTCCATGCCCTTGTGCTCCAGTTCAGGCAGGCTCAGCTAGTGGCAGCCAGCAGAGCTCGTATTTACAGAAACCCCAGGTAGTGCTTTGGTCCACCTGGGCTTCTGTTGTTAGCACTTGTTGGCTCCAACCCCGGGCTTTGGGAGCTCTTGCTGGTCAGGTAAGGTGGGGCTTGTTGGGACCCCTCCTGCCATTCACTTCAAACCCCTTACTACCTCAGTTATACCCTTTCTCAGTGACTATTAAGCCTGAGGCTATTTCCACTATTTCAGGATTTTACTCTGGGTGTGACATTTATCTCTGGGTTTTCTAGGTCAGGGTGGGGGAATTGGAGCAGCTAGAGTATACTTTGCCATCCTGGCCCCTGGAAAATCAGGCTAATGATTTTTAAACTTCCAAGCTGTGGGCTGATAGCCCCAGGAAAAACTGCTGTCTCTGCTGTGAGCCCTATGGTTCCTCTTACCCAGCAATGAAGGATCCTCTGTCCTGTGGTGAGATGCTGGTGAGACTGCTGTGAATAGCCCTTGGGGTGGGTGAGTCTCCTGGCTGGGGCTCCTTTTCTCTCTGCTGTAGTCTGCTTTCTAGTCCAGACTGGTGCAGCCCTCACATACTCTGAACTTCCCCTGTCTGGACCCTCCTGAGCACTTTGCTGGGCTGGATTTTGCCTCCCTCCCAACTCCTAGTGGATTCTGACACTCAAAAATCCGTTCAGATTCACTTTTTAAAGTTTAGTGATGGGCTTCTCAGAGGAGCTTAGAAAAGTTACTGCTTCTGTTCCACCATCTTGGCTCCACCCCATCCTGATTTATATCTTGGTTGGACCCAGATCATTTAGGATGAGAAAGTGAGGCTGGTGACTTTGCATGGTTCTTCATCATTTAAATTCAATCCACTTGAATGTCACAACACCACTTCCCTGATGTCATCATCTTCAGAACAAAGGACAAACAACAAATAAAAATTCTCTTACACTTATACATACCTTTTTTTAACCTTTCCTTCCGCAAGAAATTTTTACCCTTGACTACTATTTTCCATTATCCACTTTCCCTTTTACTCTCCATTATTTCTCTTAACCCCTTTTCCTCCTACTTCCCTTGTAGGGTAAAATGAATTTATATACCTAACTGTAACTCTGTGTGTCCCTTCTTTAACCAGTTCACTTGAGATGAGATTCAAGGGTTGGCTACTCTCCCCACTCCCCAACTCCCTCTACTCCCTCTCCCTTCCATTCTATAAATGCTTCTTTGTATGCCCTATTAATGTGAAATATTTTTTCCACGTTCTTCCTTTTCTCTCTTCCCTTCCCCAATACATTTCTCTTCTTCATCCTTTCCTTAGTCTTTTGCAATCATTCAAATGTGATACAATAACAGCTAGGCCCCTTGTCCGATTAGATTCCCTCTAAGAGCCCTGGCAATCATACCATTCTGAGGGGTTTACATGTATCAACTCCTCCTATAAAAAGGTTTACACCCTTATAATTTTTCCCTTATGTTTCCCTTTCATTGGGGCCCTCATTGTCTGCACCTGGGCCTACCTTGGACTGCCACTCCTTAACACCATCTAGACTCCTTCTCTGTTACTTCCCAGTCACCCCAGACTACCAGATCACTCCTAGATCAATCCAGATCTCCCCACAGTCTTTAGGTATAAAAGATTTATCTGACCTCCATTAAAGTACTCAGATTCCTTAAGAGTCTGGCTCATCTGTCAATACACGTTTAACAAATAGTGCTGGTTCTTGGAAGTCCTGCCTGCTTCTATTGGCAAAACAATAAAGCTTGTCTCTGACTGAAAGAAAGCTTGAGTCAAATTCTCTTGAGGCAGGACCCACATCTTTTGTCCATGAATTTTGGGGTTCTCAGCACCTCTAGAATGCAATACAACAACCACACAGTGTGGTCCAGGCCTTGTAGTAGGTGTTAGAGGAATAAATAAATAATAAAACAAAAACAAAAACAAAACCATCCCTGCTCTCAAGGGGTTGCATTCTAATGGTGAAGAACAGGAGGTAGGACAACATGGTTGATCTGAACCCAGGTCCTGTGATTCCAGATTTAGTGCTCCTCCCATTACACTAAACAGGCTCTAAATGTTACTACTTGTGATTTCCTTTGTAACTAAAAACGCAACACTTCTTCTTTTGAAAACAGGAGTTAAATCAGAGCCATCAAACTTGCTTCAAGCCACAAGTAGCAGCAAAATTTCCAGATGTGGTCTAAATAGAATGAAATGTAATCTGGAAATATTTAACAAAATTTTTAAAAAATGCAGTTTGACATAGATAACTTTAATTTATATTTTTAAGTCAACAAATAGCCAGCATGGCCACCACTGTTGTAGAAAAGTATATATTGGAGTTGATCTTTTTTGCCTTAGTCATAATTAGAGAATGACAATGTGGGAGGGAATGTCTATGTTGGTCATCTCACAATACAGGGCTAAGATTCCAAGTGCACTCAGCCTACCCTAAAATATTTTCTTTTGTCTTATTTGGAGCAGAAAATCTGGATGTGGTGAAGATTAGATTTTTCTTTTCTACATATTTTAAGGTGATACATAGCAGTATCCACAGGGGACAAAAAGTTTTAGCAAAGAATCAGAATAATTCATTTGTTTCCTCATTCATCCGACAAATCTTGTTAAGCATCTACTGAGAGGGTGCAGGTGGGGGTAATTATGCTACTTTCTTTGGGAAAGACAAAAGAATCCTGCCCTCAAGGTGTATTCTGTAGGGATGCCTACAAAACTGACAATACTATAAAGTACTTCTTTCTTACCAGTAACAACAATAATAACAACAAAGATGATGACAATACTAATAATAGCAAGAAATTATAGCACTTTAAGTTTGCAAAACCCTTTTATAAAAATCTCATTTTATCCTTACAACAATGCTGGAAGGTAGATGCTATAATAATCCCCATTTTATATATGATGAAAATGATTTACCCGGGGGTTACATAACTAGGAAGTTTCTGAGGCCGAACTTGAATTCAGGTCTTCCTGATTCCAAGTTCTGTGCTCTATTGACTTTCAGGGAAGCCAGAAAATACAGTGGATACAGTGTAGAATCTGGAATCAGGAAGACTCAACTTTCTGGGCTCAAATCTGACCTCAGACACTTAAGGAAATGGCACACCATTTCATTATCTTTGTCAAGAAAACCCCAAATGGGGTCCTGAAGAGTAAGATGACTAAAAACAATTAAATAAGGGCAACAAAATACACACTACAAACTAGCTGCTTCTGTCTCTGCAACAACTCATGGATTGCTGTCATTAAACTTAATAGATTAGTGGTAGCTAGATGGTGCAGTGAATAGAACACTGGCTGTGGAGTCAGGTGGACCTGAGTTTAAATACAGCCTCAGACTCTTAACACAAAAAAACTAGCTGTGTGACCTTGGGCAACTTGCTTAACCCAAATTGCCCTCACTGCTCCCCCCCCCCCAAAAAAAAAATACCAAAAAAACAAAAAACACAAAACTTCATTGATTAGATATAAAAAAGGAAAGAGGAGGGTGAGACAATATTTTTTGATTATGACTGGCTGGTCAGCCACATTTTATGAATTGGTTGCAATTGCTGCATTTTGAAAAGGATCCATTATTCAGATCATTTATTTCATCCTTGTATTTTCATGGTTTTATTTCCTTTATTATTGTATATTTGAAAACCTTAGTTAGAATTTTTATTTTTTTAAAGCAGCCCTTGTACAGTTCTACCTGTAGGCAATAAGCCTAACAAGTTGAGTTCTTGATGTCTCTTCTAGGATTCAATAGAGAACTTTTAACTGTCTATTGCATTCAAAGCACATAAATGCTTAAATAGATCTGAGCCTTAAGATTCTCCTTGTGTGTGGCTATCTTCTAAATGTGGCTCAACATTCATTCCTGCCATCTAGTCCTGTAATTGGACAGGGCTAAATAAATAACAATAGTTGGAATAACAGATGTGACTATTTAGATTTAACAAGATGGTTATTGAACATTTAATTAAAATCAAAGTGATAATAAGGACATATTTCCTGAGGTTTAATCAAGTTGTAAAACATTCTGAGTCTATTAAAGAGATAGTCAATGATAATTGAGCATGTTTAAATATATATATGTGTATGTGTATATATTTGCATGTTGTATATATACACATACATGTATGTATACATATATGTGTGTATATGTGTGTGTATAAATAAATAAATTTACATATATATATTTTTTTCCTTAGTTCAAATTAAGTGAAAAACCCAGGTAATCTTGGATTACCTGGTTTAATGAGGCAATCTTTAGGGGAAAAGTCCAAGCAGCATAAATTGTAACTTTTCTTTTTCCTTCAGTTGTCATATTTCTAGTCTAGGCTTTAAGGAGAAAACATGGCATGTAATGGAAAGCACAGTGGAATCAAAAGGCCTAGCCCTAGACTCTATTCCTGAGTCATTCCCTAATTCAATATATTATTATCACTGTTGCTGATTTCTCTAGGCCTCAATTTCCTCATCTTGAAAATAAAGTGGTTTGAATATAATGATCTCTATACTCCCTCCCTCTTGTAACAGTTTGTGAATCCCACCTCCTGCTACCTCCTATATGGAGCCTTAGTGAATGAAATAGTGCAATAGTCTAAGGGAATTACAAAATATTTTAACAACAAAAATGTCTATAATATCATTGCAAAATTTGAAGTGGCAATAAGTTTGGGTTTTAGGGGTAAAGAGTTGAAAGAACATCTGGAGATGCTGAAATAACCTGCATTCATTTATGTTATTTAAGTTGTAAAATCATATTCAATCTTGACCCACTCAGGAAATCTAACATAAACGTCCTGCTGATTTTGACAGTCATACAGCAAAAACACCCTCTAATGAGCATTTAATAGTCACCAAAAGTTTTGCATTAAGTACAAAGCCCTTTTGATTACTTATTCCACTAATTTAAAGTAAATGCTTTTACAGATGGCATCTGTTAGGCCGCAGAGCGTGTGCTGCATTCATATGTAGTCATTGGAAATAGATTCCAGCTTTGGTATAAAGATTGTACAGAAAAGATCAAACATGAAACACTGAGTAAACATTTACCAGTGATATATTTTTCTTCAAATCTCTTCATAAATACTTATCCAATAACAAAGTACAATACTTAGAGTTCACGTAGTAATTTAGAAATACCTTGGCAAATTAACACCTACAACAAAATAATCTAGAGAAAGAAACTGAACTCTCCATTTGACTTCACATCTTCCCTGAGTATAGAAGAATATAATATTTCAATCCCCTTCAAACTGTATTATATTACAAACATGAAAAATGCCATGAAATGCTTTCAGATGTTACAGCCTATCGGGAAAATAACAATGACACATTAGAATGAAAAGCCAAGGAAAAGCCAGATATTACTTTATAGATAGATGAGTCTACATTTGTGTGTGTGTGTGTGTTTTTTAATGATTTCCATAAGATATCAACCGATGTTATATCAAAGGTTTATCTTAAATGGAATGAATTAGGAGAATTTTGTGGAATGACTGAATTTATAACTGGGAAATGTCTTAGTCTAGGTGAATGTTTCATAAACCAGATTGTTGCTATACCTAAGTTACTTCCTGTTAGCCAAGTTGGGAAGTGTATTGCCTTCTTCTGGTCGATAGGGTATGATTTAGTGTGGCAGTTTTCTTAGTGGTTCCTCAGCTACTCAGAAGAGTTATTGAGCCTCCTGATTGCTAATAGGCTATAGCTTAGAAATTGGGAGAGTCTAGTTCATAAAGTATTGAATTTGGTCCTTCTGATGTGTAAGTTACACTCTGGTTGTAAGTTTCATTCCTCTCTAAGCATATCAATGAAGCCTCCCCAGTTGCCAAATTTATAGCTAGGAAAGGAATAGCAAGGACACTGTGAAAACCAGACTCTAAATTTACTAAGACAGGGGAATGTTATAAATATTTGCAATGTTATAATTGTGCAACATTGATCTCTAAGGTCATTTTCTTAAAATATGCAGTGAAGCTATATTGTAACAGTGCTATAAATGTATAGGACTAATGTGCTACAGGTCTATCATTTTATGTTAGGCATTTATATCATTATATTTAATCTTTAATTAAGGATTGTTGTATTTAGAAGAGTACCCTGTTAGAGACTTAGTCAAAACTCCTTTATTTTTCAGATGAGTAAAGTGAGATCCAGAAAGTTTAAGTATTATTTCTCTAAGATAACAAAGGCAACAAATGGCAGATTGGAATTCAAACCTAGGTTTGCATCCTAAATATAGATATGTAAATAAAATTTAACCATTTTTATTTTAAATTTGAATTTTAATATTCTAAATTATATTTTATCATGAATAATAATTGGTGCTCCATTAATATCTTTTCTTGATTTCTCATTATGACATAAAAGTGATTCTAGGTGTTTTTCATAACTAAGTCTACTCTCATTGGTACTTCTACATATTGGATTGTTCTTTTCATTGGTACTGTGAAAAGTATAAAAATATTGTATATAACTGGACAAATCTTTCTGGGTGGGGGGCGACTAGGTTGCACAGTGAATAGAACATTGACCCTGGAGTCAGGAGGACCTCAGTTCAAATCCGGCCTTAGACACTTAACACAAAAACTAGCTGTGAGACCTTGGGCATGTCACTTAAACCCAACTGCCCTACCATCCCCCCTCCACAAAGCAAAACTGAGGATGTTTTCTCATATTGTGGAATACTTGAATTAATTATAATACATGAAAACAATATTACATGCTATAAGAAATGACAGAATAGAACATTTCAGAGGAAACTGAGATCTTTATGAAATGACAGAGTGAAGTCAGCAGAACTAGAACAAAAAATTACACAACGATAGTAGAGCTATAGTTTTAAGTCTATAGAACTCTGATAAATGCAGTTTTAAACTACCAGTTCATAAGTCAGAAGGTAAAGCATTCTACTCACTTCCTGCAGTAGAGGCTAAGAACTTAAATAAGAGAGATAACCATATGTTTATAAGCATGATCAATGTGGAGATTTGTTTCACTGGTCTATGTATATTTATGATAATTTTATTTTTCCTTTGTTGTTGCTGTAGAAAGAAGGGTAATGGAAGGCATTGAAAGGAAAAGCATATAAAATAAATAAAGAAATTTATTTTAAAAATAAGTCTTCAGGGTGCCTCAAGTTGGCATAGTGAATTGAGCACTGGCCCTGGAGTCAGGAGGACCTGAGTTCAAATCCAGCCTCAGTCACTTAACACTTACTAGCTTTGTGACCTTGGGCAAGTCACTTAACCCCAATTCCCCTGCCTTCCCCCCTCCAAAAAGACAAAAAAACAAAACAAAAAGAATAAATCTTCATTGATCACCCCCCTCTCACTAATGGGCTAACTATGTCTGTTCAAGGAGAATCTGAGTTGAGATATAAAAGTTTTCCCGTTCTCTGAAAGATGTATAGAGTTTCACATTTCCCCTGGACTAATTCTAGAATTGATTAGAGAACATAATTGCCTGGACAGGAATGAGACTTCCCAGGGCCTAGTCTTCTGGAAAATAAAATCTGGTTAGTGGCAAGCAATACCGGTTGTTGACTAAATCCATATACAAAGATGTAATCTCCTGAGTAAAGGGACAAAAATTTTATTTTAGTATGTATGGCATAATGAATAAGAAAAGTTTAATGCACTAGCTAGATTTTTGCATTCTGACATAAAGTAATAGTTTATCTTTATAAAGCTCTTAAGATTTATAAAGAGTGATTGTCAAGACAAAGCTGTGTTTAATGCAGTGCTTCCCAATGGAAGTAACACTAACACTAGACTCAGAGCACTCATATAGTTTCAAATCTTCTCTGCCAAATTGTGTAACTTTAGCCTTCTTAGCCTCAGTTTCTTCATTTGTAAAAGATAAATCAACAACAAGGCCTCTGATGTCCCTTTTAGATCTATGATCTTATAAATACTTCCAGCTATACATAATTTGCTGATTTTATAGATTAAATACAAAAAGGGGAAAAACAAATTCCTGTGTGTTACATAGCCAGTAAGGGGTAGATTCAGAATTAGAAACCTAAGCCTGGTCTCCAAATACAGCATCCCTCACTCTACAGTACTGCCTTTGAATAGACATAGCTTTTCTGTGTACTAATTACTTCCTTAATTATTCAGGTATAAGTTAAAGTAATTTGTTGAGTTATATTTTACACATAGTAGGAACCTGCTACATCATGTTTCATTAGCTTATGGAACTGTGCATATTTCAAGACAGTCACATCACATTACTGCTGCATCCCATAAATGAGTTTCTCTATATTATGGACTCTTGGATTTCATGTTGAGGGGACCTTCATTCTGTGTTGTTCCCAGGTTTGCTTGTATGGTCATGGGGAACTCATGCAGTTAGAACAGATTTAACCCAGAAACCTAAGAATTGAACAATTAAGTTAAGGCCATATTATGAATAGCCCAACAACACCACTGAGCATCAAAAGGTCCAATCAAAGAACCCACCAAAGTCTGGTTTAAATTGATATCTGAAGCTGAGATGTCACAGAGTATGGATCAATTCTCTGCTGCTTGTGCTAATTTTGACCTAACAACTAACACTAAAAAAACAAAGGTGCTCCATCAGTCACCACCACACCATCCATACATGGAACCATTGGTTACAGCAAATGGAGAAGTTTTGAATGCTTCAAATAAGTTCATTTACCTTGGCAGTGTACTTTCCAGGACATACACATTGATAATAAGGTTGATACATGCATAGCCAGAGCTAGCTCACTGTTTGGGAGGCTCCAAAGGAAAGCATGGGAGAGAAGAAGTTATCAGATTGACTGCCAAACTGAAGGTCAATAGAGCCATTGTGCTGAGCTCATTGTTGTATGCCTGTGAAACCTGGACAGTCTACCAGCATGCCAGGAAACTTATTCACTTCTGTTTGAACTGTCTTTGGAAGAATCTGAAGATCATGTGGCAGGATAAGGTACCAGACACTGAGGTCCTTACTTGGAATTAAACTGCCAAGCATTCAAACTCTGCTTTAGACAGAATAACTCTGATGAACTGACCACATTGTTTGAATGCAAATTTTACACTTGCCAAAAAAGATGTTTTATGGAGAACTCACACAGGGCAACTGTTCACATGGTAGTCAGAAGAAGTGATACAAGGACACTCTCAAGGTCTCTCTCAAGAACTTTGGAATTGATTGTGTGACATGGGTGACACTGGCATAGGTAATGGCAATGGAATTTAAAGATCTCCCTGTATTGGCTTGGTTTTTGGGTTGAGTGTTGAAACCCAGAAATTGTGAGTCCCACTTGTGGGATGGACTTGTTGACATGAAGAGAGAGGGCTGAACTGGGAGGAGCTGATGCTATGGATTTAGAGAGAGGCCCAAGCAGACACAAGGCTCAAGAAGAGAGAGGAAGAAGAACTTTTGGGGAGCAGTATCGTGGAGACAGAGAGAGAGAGAGAGAGAGAGAGAGAGAGAGAGAGAGAGAGAGAGAGAGAAGAGAGAGAGAGAGAAGAGAGAGAGAGAGAAGAGAGAGAGAGAGAGAGAGAGAGAGAGAGAGAGAGAGAGAGAGAGAGAGGAGAATTGTTGGGCGTTAGAGTTGCTGAGAGAGACTGCTGAGGGCCAGTTGAAGCTGCCCAGGACTTTTGAGAGCTGCCACCAGGAGCTGCTGAAAACTGAGGAGACATGACTGTGGTGCTGGTATTTTATCTGTCTGTTTTGATGCTGTTTTGCCAGATTCATCTGCTGGTGGACAGTGCTATTGCTGTAGAGGTCCTGGAACCTTGCTGTTGGTTCAGAAGCCCTGAAGGATTTTCTTGTTATATGTGTACAGAAATCCTGGAAGTGTGTTTTGCTGATGTTACAGAGGACTGCTGCTGTGAACAGCTTTCAAGGTTCTGATTACATGCTATAGAAAACTCTCTATTCAATAACAAATCAGAGGAAAACATTCACAGAAAATCAAGGTACACCATTCACAATGTTCCAACTTATCACAGAAAATCAAAATACAGCATTCACCATGTCACTACTCAACAACTTATCACTAAAATGGCCACATAATTTTCATCAAAGTGGTAACATAATTTTAAACAAAGTGCATTCATTTAGTCAACACAAAATCCTTAATTCCATCACAAAGTACAAAAGTCAAAGTTCTCCACCCCTAGGTCACAGTAAATCATAATCTTCTCAGTCAGTATACAGTATCCAAGTAAAGTCTTCTTTCAGCTTGACTAGAGGCTGGCTCTTAGCTCCTCTTTCATGGTCCCATGGTTCCTCTTCCACGGTCCCAGGTCCAACTATCACCTGGGTTCAAAGGCAGACAGCTTCCAATTCCTTGTTCAGCTCCTTGTCTAGTTCTTCATCCAGTTCCTGTTCCATTGAAGTTCACAGCGTTCAGTCCACGTCAAGTCCTTCATAGTTCCTGTTTCTGGGAAGACAAAGCTTGACAGAGCCACAATAATATTCATGCACATTGCTGGCACCATCATCAATTCACTGTCTGCCTGTGAAATCAAGTCAAAGAGACACACCAACAAGTCTGAGAACTCAACACAAATCTCTAACCTGGGCCTCTCTTTGTATATGGTCATTAGCTCCTCCCCTTTATTTTTCAGGAGTTCATGAATTCTAGGGTTCACAAGTTGTTGGGTTCACACCTTCTGTCTCTTAACAGACTTGACACAAGGCTCAAAAGAAACTTGAACTGAAACAAGATGTTAATTCAATAGCTGAAACAAGGTGTGAACTACTTCTGTGCTTGCCATGTTGCAAAGAAGAATTATAATGAATGGAAGAAACAATGAAAAAGAAAAAAAAAACAAAACAAAAAAGAAGATAATCTGCTTTGCTCTGCATGCTCATTCCATAGCTCTTTCTCTGGGTGTGGATGGCATTTACCATCATGTGTCCTTTGGAATCGTTAAAGGTCCTTGCATTGCTGAGAAGGACTAAGTCTCTTAAAAATAGTCATCATACACTGTGACTCTAACTGTGTACAATGTCCTCCTGGTTCTGCTCACTTCACTCAGCATCAGTTCATATAAGTCTATCTAGGTTTTTCTGAAGTCTGTCTGTTCATCATTTTTTCTACACAATAGTATTCCATTACAGTCATAAACTACAACTTGTTCAGCTATTTGCCAACTGATGAGCATCCACTAAGTTTTCAGTTCTTGACCACTCACTTTTCAACAGCAATTTCTATTATGTAAAATATCTCTAGGGCCCAGAATTAGAATAGATTCAGAGGTCTGTGGGCAATGCTAAAATTTCTAGAACCCTGGGGCTTATTTTTTTTTTATTGATGGAAATTGGGCTGTAGTTTTTTTTGAGTGCTAGCAAAGATGGCAGTTACATTATTCACAGGTGTTGCTCAAGTTGCTATCATCAGGCAGGAAACAGGGGAGTTATCTAGGAATTGTTGCTAATCCCAGGTCTCTGAGTTCAGGGCACTAGACTTTTCTCCATCTAGGTCTAGGGAATTTGTGGCCAAAGTGGTGGTGGTGGTGGGGTTTGATTCACCTAGAATATCTCTCCCTAAGGATTTCATTGCTTCCTCAGAACCTAGTAAGTCAAGACTATTGAATCTATATATTTATTATATACCAGAGTTCCTCTGCAAAAGTACCTATTTTCACCAGATTTTTTTTCCTCATGTAAAATACTTAGATTATTTCCTGCCTTCCTCTCTCTTTCCCTCCCTTCTCCCCATCTCTTCCTTTCCTCCCCTCTCCCTTCTTTCCATTTCCTTCACTTCTCTCTCCTTTCTTTGCTTTCTCTCCTTTCTTCTCCGCTCCTCTTCTCTCCTCTTTTGTCCTTTGTTCTCCTGTCCTCCTCTCTTATTTTCTCTTTTTAACAAAAACGATGAAGTCAGTGGTTCCATAACGAAATACCTGGTAGTTAGACAATCCTTGTAGAATTTCATAGAGGTCTATCATCCAATAACTATTCATTGCCTCACATTTGTCTATCTGCAGTGTTTGCTTTCTTTTTTTTTTCTTCTTCAGATTGTTTTTGTTATTGTTTTCAACCAAAGTATGATGAAAGCACTTCCAGTGAGGTCAGGTTTCTTCTTTTGCAATGGTCCCATTTGAGGCAGATTAATGGAAAGCCTCACATTCTTTCTGTGCTAATATTAAGGCATTCAATTTTTCTGATGCACTAGGGAGTAGTAACCTGTATATTATGATTATGGGTCTGAGAGAAGCTCCAAGAGGTCAGTGTTAGCTTTACCTACCCTGAATCCATTACTTTCTTTTATTTCTGAAAATTTCCTATATACTAGTGGAGAGGAGATACAAAAAAAATAATTGATACAAGAAATCTGGAGACAACAGGACCTGGAGAAAATGATTAAATGTTCCATAATTTTATCTCTTGTGCTAGATCAATGGAAGTGATCTTTGGGCAGACATCTATTATAACAACAATGTTGACAACCCACTTAAGAGCCCTTACCCTTTCTTTGACCCTCCACAGGTCTCCTAAATTTTCTAAAGTCCACTTTATGACCTAAGAAAGGTTCCCAATCCTAGATAGACCAGCTGCTCCTTCTTAATCTTTTGAGTTCCACAGATCCCCAGGTTCCTGAGGAGGAAAAAAAAAAGTATGCTGAGAGATATCTGAATAAAGAAAGCCCTTCCCTGTGGTTTAAGATATAGATAGATATATAGATATATCAGATAATATAATTTGACTGCAATAGCAAACATATAGGATAATGTGCTATAGAATATTCAAGTATAAGAGACCTTAGAGAATACAAACATCTTATTTTACACATGAAAACACTTAGACCTAAACATCTCTATTTATCCCTGGTTGATTCTGTTCATTTAATTATTAAGATATTAGTTTCATCCCTAATGATAATAAGTACTTATATGAATGCTGCATATTTAGTAGCAGGTTGGATATTTACTCTGATAATGCCCCAGTCTCCAAGTGAATTGACACATTTATCATTTCAGTGAATAAAATATACAAGTTTTAGAAAAGAAAAGTTTCTTCCTAGACTTTAAACTGCTTACTACTACTACTACTACTACTACTACTGCTACTACTACTACTACTGCTACTACAACTACTACTACTATTTCTTATTCTTCTTCTACTACTACTACTACAATTACTACTATATTCTTCTTTAAAAGTTTGTCCAGCTTTCTTGCTTCCTGGCCATCTTGACGGCAGGTCTCTGGCTGAGGGTCCTCCCACACCGCAGGTAGGAAGATGGTGGCCGTAAAAAAGACAAAAAAGTCGCTGGAGTCCATCAACTTGAGGCTTGATCTGGTCATGAACAGCAGCAAATAGGTGCTAGGCTCCAAACAGACCCTGAAAATGATCAGACAAGGCAAAGCCAAATTGGTCATCTTAGCCAACAACTGCCCAACCTTGAGGAAATCAGAGATTGAATATTATGCTATGTTGGCCAAAAATGGAGTACATCACTACAGTGGCAATAACATTGAATTGGGTACAGCATGTGGGAAGTACTACAGAGTATGTATACTGGCTATCATTGATCCAGGTGATTCTGATATCATTAGAAGCATGCCAGAACAGACCAGTGAAAAGTAAACTGTATAAAAGTATGCTTTAGTAAACTGGGCCAAAACTTGTTTAAAAAAAAAAAAGTTTGCCCAAACTTAATAAAGACATTTATGAGAACAAACAGGTAAAAAGGCAAAGGATAAAGGAAGTCAATTTGAATGAGAATTATGACAACATACTGTAGAACAATGGTCTCCAAATATTACTGATCATGTTTATCATCAGTTTAAAAAAACTAGAAGGGGCGGCTAGGTGGCACAGTGAATAGAGTGCCAGCCCTGGAGTCAGAAGGACCTGAGTTTGGACACTTAATCCACACAAACAAACAAACAAAAAAAAAAACCTAGCCGTCTAACCTTGAGCAAGTTACTTAACCCCAATTGCTTTAAAAAAAAAAACAAAAAAAAAACTAGACAAAATATCTCCCTGAAGAGATTTATATTTACTATACTAAAATTATATATGTGTGTATATTTTTATGCAAAAGTGCAAAAGGTTGTTTGTCCTTCCTTTTTTTTTTTTTGCAGGGCAATTGGGGTTAAGTAACTTGCTCAAGGTCACAGGGATAGGTTTTTGTTTGTGTGTGTTAAGTGTCTGAGGCTAGATCTGAACTCAGGTCCTTCTGACTCCAGGGCTGGTGCTCTACTCACTGGGCTACCTAGACACCCCATGTCCTTCATTTTCAATGATGATAAATAAAAATTATAAGATAAAGAAATTAAACTAGATCCTAGTGTTAATAGGAAGCAAATAGAATTAATTGGCTAGTCACATGGTCAGATTTACTAATTAGAAAAGTCCCTTTGTCAGCATTTTGGAGGAAGGATGAAAAAACAGAGAGACTTGTACCAGGAAGACCAATTAGGAGGCTATTGTCACAGTTCAGGTGAAAGGTGATAAGGGCTGAATTAAGATGGTAGTGATGAGAATAGAGAGAAGGGGACAAATGTGAGTATGGATATGAAGGTAGAAAGAGGATTTGACAAATGATTACATATGTGGGATGAGAAAGGATGAGGAATTAATTGAAGGTGACACAAAAATCTATAAAACAGTGAGTGACTAGAAGTGTGGTTTCAGGACTGTGCCAGGTAAATGTTTAACAACTTACTCTCCAGAGGGGAGAGAATGTATGCAAACATATACTTAAGTTTAATCTACTTTATTAATACTTTCTTATGTATAGATAATCAAAAACAAGAAAAAAAATCAGTCTGATTTCACAGCTGTAAATGCTCAAACTGAAATTTTAAAATTAGGCTTAGGCTCTTGAGAGTTGCTCTGAACTATTTCCATCAAAACCATGATAGTGGAAATTAATTATAATAAAAACATTTGGAGCAGGATTCGTATTGGGCATTGTTTCGGTCCTATATAACACTCACTGTGTGACCCCTTTTGCTGTTTTCCTGGCAAATATGCTGGAATAGTTTTCCATGGCCTTCTCATTTTACAAACGAGGAGTGAGGCAAACAAGTTCACATGACTTGCCCCAGTTCACACAATAAGTGTATGAGGTGAGATTTGAACTCAGGAAGATGAGTCTTTCTGACTTCTAGTCTAGCACTTTATACACTGAGCCACCTAGCTGCTATGGGTTTGGGCACATAGATAATGCAATAAGATCTATGTTGCAGTCAAAATCTAGCTATACATATTCATCATGTTATATTCATTCTATCCCCACCCAAAATGAAAAGAAGGTTGAAGGATTGGGGCTCTATTCCCCATGTAGAGAGCCTGGTATATTTTGTGAATAACCATATCAACATATTTATAGTTACCATAGGCACTGTGAATACTGCATTGTTGATACATTTGGTGATGAGGATGGGATCCAAAATGTCAGGCCTCTATTTGGAACAGGGGGCTTTAAGGGAGAAGTGGCTATCACGGGACAGGAGGATTTGCCTTATTCCTCTCTAGCCAGAGAATGGGCCAAAAGCACAGGGACCTGTGAAAACTGGGAACCAAGGCTAAAAGAGGGAAAAAGTGGAGATTTGGAAAGATGTTTCCAAGGAATACCCATAGAACCAGGAAAAGAACTGGCAGGAGTATGCAGGAAAGGCTGGGTCCTGCTAACAAATTATTGACTTATGTGTAAAAGTAGGGATAAGCTGCGGGAGGAAAGAGCTCAGATGGCTAGGGAGATGGCTGGTTTGCCTGAGCATTCTTCTGTGCCACAGCATTCATAAGAGCAAACTGGAGGGACTCAGGTGGTCCAGGAACAAGCTACTGTTCATGTAGCTAAAAGGAAGCAAAAACCTAGCAGAAGGTATGTGCATGCAGCTTTTGTTCAGGCTGGGCAGAATTGCTCCAACAGCTGCCAGGAGCATGTGTGTGAGGAGAATGGAACAAGGTCATATGAGGTGTCTTCTAATGTGGAAGATTTCTCCATAAGAAGAAGAAGACCGGAGAACCTCCAGGGTCAAACAGAGTCCAGGGAGATAATTGAGGATTACACTCAACAGGAGATTACTGATATATTGAGTAAATTCACCCAAAGAATGGGAGAGTCTTTAGTGTCTTGGATAGTAAGAATCACAGATGAAGGCACCCTGAAGAATAACACTGGACAGTAAGGATTGCTTAAAATTCATAAGTATCAGTCAGATCCTTTTGTACACCAAGCTTTTAGGGATCACCATATGCAAGGATGCCTCAATAGAACTAATCTGTTAGCGTTAGCTACAGAGGGATGCAAAAAGCAATATCCTACTGTCTCTATGTGGCCTGATGGAGACAGACCCTAGTACTCAGAGATTGTATGAGAAAGCTAAAGGAAGAGGTAATGAACACTACTATAAGGGTTGGAGATGCAAATGCATATCATGAAAGCCCCCTAGGAGTTCCTCATAAAAATACCATAGTGAAGATGGCTCCTCCTGCTTATAAGCACTTAATTCTGACTATATTAATTGGAGAAACAGGGCACCCTCTTTGAGAGGTGCTAGATAAGATTTTACAGTTAAGTGACCTAGGGGAATGGGGACAAGATAAATTGCCTAGAGAGAGAAGAGTAAACAGCCAGAGGATTCTGAGACAAAATAGACCACCTAGAAGGGAACTGTTTACTGCTCTATTGAGAGCAGGGGTGGACTTTGGAAGAATAGATGGTATTCCAACTGAAGAGCTGCATAAGCTGTACCAAGAAAAGGTACTTAACATTAGAATGAATAGGGAAGCAGGAACCACCCCTGCAGGTACTTCTGAATCTGAATCATTGTATCCAAGTTTGCCCTACCTTCACTGAGAATAGGAAATAGGGCTAACCCCAGCCCAAATTAAAGAAATATACTGAGATTTCAGACCCCACATTGGTTTAACAATACAGTGGAAGAATGGATGAACTATTGTAAATAGGGCTTTGCCTAAAACTGGGGCTGAGTCCACACTTTTCTATGGAAACCCTGATAAGTTTAAACATGGAACTCCTATTACCATCCCAGGTCTAGGAGGGGCAGAAATATCAGCCAGACAGGTCAAAATAGCAATGAAAACTGGGCAATTACCTAAGAAAGAATATACTGTGGTTGTTGTACCCATTCCTGAACACATCATTGGAATAGATATATTAAGAGGCTTGACTCTTAATTTACCTGAAGGAAGATACCAATTTGCTGTGAGGAAGATAGGAATTAATACAGTTTTATAGGGTAAACTAAAAATGGACCCAATCACTTTACCTGAACCTTCTGAAGTAATTACTTTAAAACAGTATTCTGTGCCAGGTGGGCAAGATGAAATTACCATAACTATAAAGGAATATGTTGAAGCAGGGGTGTTTGTCCCTATAATCCTTTCTGGCCTGTATGAAAATCAGATGGGACATGGAGAATGACTGTGGATTATAGACCATTGAATAAGGTGACTCCTCCTTTGTATGTTGCTGTTCCAATACCATCACCTTAATAAAAAGGATCCAGAAATATGACGGGACTTGGTATGCAGTTATTGACTTGGTGAATGCCTTCTTCACCATCCCAATAGACCCTAAACAATGGGACCAGTTTGCTTTCACTTGGCAAGGTAGACAATATACTTTTACCCCCTTGCCACAAAGGTAACTGCATAGCCCCATTATTTGTCACAGGATTGTGGCTGAACAGTTAGATGGATTAAAGCTACCTGATGTACAGCTTACTCACTACATTGATGATATGATACAGGGAAAAGTTGCAAAAGAAGTGGAGAGGAGTTCGATTCTTCTAATTGAGCATATGAAAATTAAAGGGTGGAAAATAACCCTGCAAAGGTTCAAGAACCAGCACAAAATGTAAAATTTTAGGATATACAGTGGAAGAAAGGACTACAAGAGACTCTTCCACAAGCCTGAGAAAAGATTCAGGATTTTCCTACCCCTACCAATAAGGAGGCCCAAAAGTTCACAGGATTATTTGGATACTGGAGGCACCACATTCCACATTTGGGAGACAGATTTTGAAACCCTTATATAGAGTCACTTGGAAGAAATATGAATTCACTTGGGGAATTGAGCAGAATAAAGCTTTGGATGAAGCCAAGGCTGCCATACAATTGGTCCTAGATTTGTGGCCTATGCAAAATGGTCAAGTGGAATTACAAGTGACTGTACAAGAAGATTACACAAACTGGAGCATATGGCAAAAATAACAAAGCAGAAATGTACCCTTGGGATTTTGGTGTAGGAAACTCCCTTTATTTGGAGTCCAGTATACACCTTTTGAAAAACTGTTGTTAGCTGCATATTGGGCTTTGGTGGAAACTGAACAACTGACTCTGGAGCATGAAATGATATTGAGACCTGGAATCTTGATTATGACCTTGATAATAAGTACCCCAGTTTCTCACCCAATTGGACATGCTAAAGAGGCTAGTATAATCACATGGAAGTGGTATGTTGAAAATAGAGCAAAAACAGGCAAAGCAGAGTCTCTGCTCTACATGAATCTGTAGCAAACATAGAAACTGAGGGGAATGACACACCCCCTGAGCCAAAGCAACAGATGATACAGTCCTCTTTAAAATGAAATGAGGGATATGATGGATTAAGTGAAGAACAAAAGAGACATGTATGGTTTACTGATGGGATAGCGAAATATTTGGACCAAAAAAGACATCGGAAAGCAGAAACCTATAATCCATGTACTAGAAGGACTTTGGAAAGTACTGGGATAGGTACAAGAAGTCAATATGCTGAACTTACAGCAGTACATCAAGCCATCAAAATAGAACAAGGAGGACAGTGTTATATATTCACTGATTCATGAGTGGTAGCTAATGAGTTAGCTACATGGATGCCCATGCAGAAAAATCAAAATTGGGAAATTCATGGTAAAGAAATCTGGGGCAAAGAATTATGGGAAGATATCTGGAGCATGTCTTTGGTTACTGACTTCTCAGTTTTTCATACAGATGCTCACGTGGCCTTCATCACGCCAGAACGTGAGTACAATGCTCATGATGATTGACTGGCAAAGATTGCTATTGAACATATTGTCCCTACTTTGACAACAACTGGTGATCCAGTATTAGCAAAATAGATCCACCAAACAACTGGCCATTTAGGGGTCCAGGCCACATTGGTGGGCACAAGATCGAGGTATTCATATCTTTCATTCATTTTTAAAACAGATAGCAGAAGAATGTCGTATATGTCAAGTGGAAAAGGAGTGAACTGCTCCTCATGTAGTAACAGGAGAAATTGCAAGAGGAAAAGTCCCAGCCCAAATCTGGCTAATAAATTATATAGGTCCACTACCACAAGATAAAGGATACAGATTTATATGTACTTGTGTAGACACCTATTCATGTGTAGAAATCACTTGTCCTTATAAGAATGCAACCCAGAAAAACACGTGTAAAACTCTAGATCTCATAAGTCTATACTATGGAACCCCAATGTAGATTGAAATGACAATGGGAAATCAAGCAAGCCATCAATGAACTCCCTAGGGAAAAAATCTCCAGGGCCAGATGGTTTTACTAGTGAATTCTACCAAACATTTAAAGAACAATTGATTCCAATACTCAACAAACTATTTGGGAAAATTAGTGAAGAAGGAGTACTACCAAACCCTTTCTATGACACAAATATGGTACTGATTCCTAAATCAGGAAGAGATAAAACAGAGAAAGAAAATTATAGACCAATGTCCCTCATGAATTTAGATGCAAAAATTTTAAATAAAATATTAGCCAAAAGACTTGAACAACTTATCACAAAAATAATACACTCTGATCAGGTAGGATTCATTCCAGGAATGCAAGGATGGTTTAATATAAGGAAAATCATCAGTATAATTGAGCATATCAACAATAAAACTAGCAGAAACCACATGATTATCTCAATAGATGCAGGAAAGGCTCTTGACAAAGTACATCATCCATTCCTATTAAAAACACTAGAATGTATAGGAATAAATGGAGCCTTCCTTAATATAGTTGATAGCATCTATTTAAAACCATGAGCAAGTATTATATGCAATGGGGATAAACTAAATGCATTTCCAAAGAGATCAGGAGTGAAACAAGTGTGTCCACTATCACCCCTCTTATTCAATCTGGTACTAGAAATGTTAGCAGTTAGAGAAGAAAAAGAAATCAAAGGAATCAAATTAGGCAAAGAAGAGACCAAGCTATCACTCTTTGCAGATGATATGATGATATACTTAGAGAATCCCAGAGAATCAAGTAAAAAAATACTTGAGATAATAAATAAATTTGGCAAAGTTGCAGGATATAAAATAAACCCACATAAATCCTCAGCATTCCTGTACATCTCTAATAAAACTCAACAGCAAGAGATAAAAAGAGAAATCCCATTTAAAGTCACTGTAGACATTATAAAATATTTGGGAATCTACCTGCCAAAACAAACCCAGAACCTATATGATCACAACTACAAAACACTTCTCACACAAAGAAAATCAGATCTAACTAATTGCAAAAGTATTAATTGCTTGTGGCTGGGTCGAGCTAATATAATAAAAATGACAATTTTACCCAAATTAAACTATATATTTTGTGCCATACCAATCAATTTACCAAAAAACTACTTTTTAGAGTTAGACAAAATAACAACAAAATTTTATTTGGAAAAACAAATGGTCGAGAATATCAAGGGAATTAATGAAAAGAAATGCTAGGGAAGGTGGACTAGCTATGCCAGATTATAATCTGTATTATACAGCAGCAGTCATAAAAACTGCTTGGTACTGGCAGAGAAGTAGAATAGCAGAGGAAAGGAATAGACTGGGCACAGGAGACCCAGCAGTTAATGAATATAGTAATCTATTGTTCGATAAACCCAAAGACCCCAGTTTTTGGGATAAGAATGCACTATTTGACAAAAACTGCTGGGAAAACTGGAATACAGTATGTCACAAACTGGTCATAGATCATTATCTAACACCATATACAAAAATCAAGTCTAAATGGGTGCATGATCTAGGTGTAAAGGATGATACTGTAAGCAATATGGGAAAGCAAGGAATAGTTTACCTGTCATATTTGTGGAGAGGGAAAGACTTTAGGACCAAACAAGAATTAGAGAGCATTATAAAATGTAAAATCGATAATTTTGACTACATTAAATTGAAAAGCTTCTGTACAAACAAAGCCAATGTAACCAATATCCAGAGGGAGGTGGGAAATTGGGAAAGAATTTTTACAACCTATGTCTCTGATAAAGGACTCATTTCTAAAATTTACAGAGAATTGAGTCAAATCTATAAGAATACAAGTCATTCCCCAATTGATAAATGGTCAAAGGATATGAACAGGTAGTTTTTAGAGAAAGAAATTAAAGATATCTATAAGCATATGAAGAAATGCTCTAAATCATTATTGATTAGAGAAATGCTAATCAAAACAACTCTGAGATACCACATCTCTCCAGTCAGATTGGCTAAGATGACAAAACAAGAAAATGACAAATGCTGGAGAAGATGTGGGCAAATTGGAACACTAATGCTTTGCTGGTGGAGTTGTGAACTTATCCAACCATTCTGGAGAGCAATCTGGAATTATGCCCAAAGGGCTATAAATAATTTTATACCTTTTGACCCAGCAATACCATTTCTAGGGTTATATCCCAAAGAGGTCATAGAAGAGGGAGGAAGACCCAAATGTACAAAAATATTTACAGCAGTCCTTTTCGTGGTTGCAAAGAATTGGAAATTAAAGGGGTGCCCATCAATTGGGAAATGGCTAAAAACATTGTGGTATATAAATGTAATGGAATATTATTGTGCTATAAGAAATGAGGAGGAGATGGATTTCATATTTACGTGGAGAGGCTTATACAAACTGATGCTGAGTGAGAAGAGTAGAATCAGATGAAATTTGTATACAATTTGTATACACAGAGACATACACACAAATTTGTATACACACAGACACATCATATTTGTGATGACCAACTATGACAGACTGGACTCTTTTCAGCAATGCAGTGATATAAGTCAATCCCGAAAGACTCATGAAGGAGAGAAATGCGACATCCAGAGATATAACTAGAAAGACCTGAGCTTGAATCCTGATGGAAGCAAACTAATTGATCTTTTTCTTTTCATTGTTTGGTTTTATTTCCTCTTTACCATTTTTCATCCCACCTAGTACAATATGCCTTTGTAATTGGACTAATGTCTAATATGAATGTATTTGCATATCCTATACTGCACTATATGCTGTTGTGGGGGGTGGGGGGAGGGAGGTAAAGGAAATTTGAAAAACAAGGAACTATGGAATTGAATCTTGTTAACTGAAACTACGCTAATAAATTAATTTAAAAAAAAAAGTAAAAAGAGAGAAAAAAAGAAAGGACAATGGGTCAGATTTCAAAGGTAATGAAATAAAGAGGTATTGTTCTGTAAGCAATATAGAATGGATACATCATATTCCATATTATCCAGAAGCATCTGGGTTAATTGAAAGAATGAATGGATTACTGAAAAAACAGTTAAGGAAGTTAAGTTTCAATAATTCATATCAACATTGGAAGGATAATTTGTTCATGACTTTATGTAATTTGAATAATGGGCCATTGGGAGGAAGTACACCTCTAGCCAGAAGATGACCCCAAATCTGCAAATTAGAAAACAACAAACACATAAGATCCCAGATATTGAGTATTGCACTTGGAGGCCAGGTGTCCCAGCACTGTACCCTGAAACACCTGGTTCAGTGGGGTATGATTTACATTGTTTAGAAGACTTTTGGTTGGACAGAAAAGAAATAAGAAAAATACCCACTGGAATATGCATAAGAATCCCTAAAAACCACTTTGTACAGATTTTACTCAAGTCAGGATCAGCAGCTCAAGAAATACATGTATTGGCTGGAGTAATAGAGTCTAATTATCAAGGAGAAATTGTTGTGATATTCCATAATTTAGGTGAAGGGCTCATATAGATTCGTAAAAATGATAGGATAGTTCAAGTGATTATCATTCTTTGTAAAACAATACCACTTGTAAAAATTGACCCTCCTTCCAAAATAACTATCAGAGGAATTGAAGGATTTGGTTCTACTGATAGAATAAAATTAGGAGTTAAAGTATGGATAAAACAGAAGCCAGATGATGTTCCAAAGGCTGCAGAGATTATAACACATGGGAAGGATAACACTGTAACTATTGTTTATTCTGGAGAAGATGATGACAGAATTGTACCCTTAACTCATATATTCTACCATGAGTGAGGATACAGTAGTCTAGTTATTGTCTCTTTGCTTCTTCTTGGCTTTTTGTCTGTTTACCTTGTTTGCTAGATTTGTTTCTGCAGGCTTGGTAACCTCCACCTCTAGATGCCTGATAGCTTAAGCTGGATGTCACCCCTACACCTGGCATCAAGCACATTAAGAACTGACCTCTCAAATGGGACTTCTTGGGGCAGGGACAGCTTTACATTCAATTTCAGCAGCAAGTAGCCATGGAAGAAGAGAACTTTGCCCCTTACCCAGGATTTTAGGGCCCCATTTTTTGGGGGGGGATGATGGGGAGCTTGTGTTCAAGTCCCACCCTAAAATATTGTTTTCTGTGTTTATTGTGTGCTATCCTTTTTATATTGTTGTAAAATTCTGTTGACACCAGTTACTTATAAAACTCCTATTAACCTATGTAGTGAAGTGTATTGTTTTATCATATTTTTGCCAAGTAAGGGACATGAAAGATCTTGGGGCCAAATGTAAGGGTTATGGGATTTAAAGATCTTCCATGCCCTGTTGGACTTGCTGATGTAGCAGCAAGGGGTGGGGCAAGAGGAAGTGGAAGCCAAGCCAGAGTTCCAGCAGCTGAAAGCAGCAGCAGAGGCAGCAGTAGTGGCTGAACTCTTTCTTGAGCCAGTCAGAATTTCTACCAAGGACTCCTATTGAGGACTACCAAGGATGGGAACTGCGGTGGGGCTAGAGCTACTGGGAGCACAGTTCCTGGATGCTGAGCAGTTGCTGTGAGTGGCAAGAAGAGGACCATTGCCTGAGATAGCCTGTTCTGTTTTGAAGGCTTGAGAATATGGGTGTTTACTACATTAACTTTGTGTGCCAACTTCATAACTGCTGTGATGGCTTTGGCTTTCTGTTTTTGGGACTCATTTTTCTGGTATTTGAATAAATATTCTAGCTTTATTCCCCATGTAGAGAGCCTGGTATATTTTGTGATTAATAACCATATCAGCATACTTTAGTTACTGTAGGCATTGTGAATACTGCATTGTTGATACAGAAGGTTCTAAACATCACCTGCCAGGATAAGGTACCTGACACTAAGGTCCTTACATGAACTAAACTGCCAAGCATTCAAACTTTGCTTCAGAGAGCACAGCTCTGATAGGTTGGTCACATTGCTCAACTGCAAAACATATGCTTGCCAAAAAGACTGTTTTATATTGAACTCTCAATGGGAAAGCATTCACATGTTGGTCAGAAGAAGCAATACAAGGATACTCTGAAGGTCTCCCTCAAGAACTTTGGAACTGATTGTGTAACATGGGAGACACTGGTCCAGGACCACTCAGCATGGTGTACCCACATCAGAGAAGGTGTTGTGCAATATGAGTGAAGCTGAATTGAAGCAGCTAAAAGGAAATGGAGGACAAACAAATTTGGAGAATCCTCCTCAAAATTTCACAGGGACTCCTTGTGCCTGACCCACAGTAGAGCATTCTGAGCTTATGTTGGTCTGATTAGCAGCAGTCAGATGCATTGAAACTTAACTTTAGCATAGTGATGTTTTGGTTCTCTTCAAGAACAAAGAACAACAATCAAAACTAAATATGTTGGGGATATGTGTCATTGCATGAAGCTCAAGTCCCATGATTGACCATCACAGTGATGATGTGTGATGTGACCCATCTTCACACATTCTAATTATTTGATCCCATACTCTGGGGTCAGACACAGGTTTCCCAGGAAGCTAGGATCCCCTCTTTAGAGACAACAACTAAAGAACAAAGAAACAAAAAAAAGTAGTGCAATATGTCTACACAGGTTGTGTGTAGGGGCTCATCTAGTCATCTTCATCTTTCCTTTCCCATCCCCCCTGTTCCACACCTTGCAAAAAGAATATATGGATGTATGTGTGTATGCAATGCATGTGAATATATGTGTGTAAATATATATAATTAGGTTTGGTTCTTAAATCTGAGTTGCTGGATACAAAAACCATCTTTTTCACTTAATACCTTTGTGATTTTGGGGAAATCCATGGGTCTTAGTTTTCTCATTTGTCAAAAAAGGGATGGACTAGCTAGCCTCTGAGATGTCCATTTTAGCTCTAGGCCTGTGATTCTATTTAAAGCCAAATCATATTATTTAACTACTATGACAAAGTAAAATAGAACAGAGGATAATCTTTTCTTGTTCTTTTATTTCTTTAGCTTGATAAAATTCCATCCTGCCCTAACCTCTCTGCTGACTCCAGTCTTTCATCTCAACATCTCAAACTTGATGTCCAGTAGACATCTTAAGCAAAAAAAAATGTCCAAAACCAGGACTATCTTGGGCACGCTGATGAAATTTTCTGGTAATCTTTTCATCCTGGTGGAAGCAGGATATTCTGTGGAGTAATCCAAGCAGAGCTACCGGTAAAAAAAAATGGTGAATTACCTGGAACATTTGGGGAGTTCTGATCCCTTTATTAATCAATCAACCAACCAACCAATCAATTAATATATTTCCAATAGCATCTCCTCCCCTGATACTCTCTTCTCTCTTGGTTTTTGGGACATCATGGTCTCTTGTTTCTCCTCCTACCTACCTGACCATCTTTTAATTTTCTTCTGCTGGATCCTCATTTAGTTTCTTCTATTTGTAATTGTCCCTCAGGGTTCTGTCCTGAGCCCTCTTTTCTTCTCTCTCTATACTACATCACTTTCTAATATAATCAGCCCATGTGGTTTTTATTACTGTCACTATGCTGATGATTATCAAATACACCTATCCTGTTTTATGATATATCCTGACCCCCAATTCACCACCTTCAACTGCCTTTCAGACACTTTGAACTGGATGTCTAATAGATATCTTAAACTATCTCCAGAAGAAATTAAACCCTAAATTCTACTACTTTCCACTTTCCCTATAACTATAGAGGGTAATACCATACTCTGAGTCCCTCAGGTTGGCAAAATAAGAGTTGGCAAACACAGTTGACTATGAAATGACTGAAACTAAGCTTGTTTCCTTTCTCAGGCCAATGAATTGCCTGGGGTTGACCAGACATTGTCACTCCCAGCCTCTGATTAATTTGTAAATCTCCCACCTGCTGCTTGGCCATTCCCTCTGCCTTAGTACTCTATATAAACCTAGTTCCCAGCCCCTTTATGGGTACCTCAGTTCTTGCTGTGTGACACCCAAGCTACAACTCACTTGCCACATTAAAAACCTCAGTTTTGCTATATTGGCTCCTTTCTCCTGAATTCAGGTTGATAGAGACATCCTTGACTTCTCAACCTTTTTGCATTCCTTGTTCTCCTTATGCAACCTGTTACCAAGACTTTCTCTCTAATATACCAGTTTCTATCTTCTGATAATCAATCAATAAACATTTATTAATGGCCTACTATATAACTGGCACTGTTGTAAATGATGGTATAGACCCACATCACCCCATACCTCTTCTACTGAAATATACTGCTAGTTGGTCTGCCTGTCTTGATGTTGTACCTGGCCCCATTCTTCCCCTCCCCAACCAGCTCCCCTTCACAGAAGTGAGCAGACTGCCAGATTTAGCTCTACCCTCCCCAACCAGCTCTCCTACATAGAGGTGGGTAGGCTGCTGGGTTTAGCTTTGCCTAGGGAGACGTGGTACCTAGGGAGACCTGGCAGGTGTGGGAATTTCAAAATGTGTACTGACCAATCACTGATTTTAGCCTCTGAGAGTTCCTGCTTATGTAATACCTAACTGTTGGCCATGTGGCATCCCTTTAAAAGCAAAAGCTTTCACTGGGTTCAGGGCTGTATGATTTAGGGAGGGGCCCCATCAAGCAACATGGCGCCAATAAAGGGTTTGCTTCTAAATTGTTACCTGGGTCTTGCTCATGTTTTGGGTACAACATCAAGTCTCTCCACACTCCAATCTGTCCTCCTTTCAGTCACCAAAATGATTTTTCCTAAAGTACAAGTTCAACCATGTCTTTACCAATTCAGTAAACTCCAGTGACACTCATCACTTCCAGAATTAAATACAAATTGTTCTCTTTGGCATTCAAATTCCTTCATAATCTAACCCTCTTTTACCATTCTGATCTTCTTACATTTTTTATCCAGTGATACTGGCTTTCTGACTGTCCAATGATAAAGATTATCTCTCAGCTCTAACATTTCTCTGGATAACTCCATGCTAACTGAACAATACCAACATGTCTAAAAAGTTCTCCCTCCTCAACTCAGCCTGCTCATGCCTCTGAGTCCTTTAAGTCCCAACTAAAATAACATCTTTTACATAAGACCTTTCCCAAGGTATCCCTCTGTTAATTATTTCCTGTTTCTCTAGTATATAGCTTATTTGTATACATTTGTTTGCACGTTGTCTCCCCGATTATATTGTGAAGTCCTTAAGGGTTGAGACTGTCTTGAATATTTTTGTAACTCTAGCATTTAGCATAGTACATTTCATAAATGTTTGTTAACATCATTGCTTTTAATTAATGTTTTTTTTTTTTAAAGCAATTGGGGTTAAGTAACTTGCTCAAGGTTACACGGCCAGTCATTATTTGTGTGTGGGTGCTCTTTTCTGAGGCCAGATTCGATCTCGGGTCATCCCAATTCCGAGGCCAGTGCTCTTACTCACTGCATGCTTTTAATTATGTTTTGTTATTTTTGTGATATATAAGGATAAATTTGACACAATCACTACTATCAGTGTAATTGTAACGATTTTTTTTTTGTATGCTAAGCTTATCTTTCCCTAAATTACGATTAACAGAGAATAGTTCCCAGACTACTGGCTTGTGTTTGTCCACAACTGTACATTTTTGGCTTTGTGAAGAATACAGTGGTGTTCAAGCATCTGTTTACTTCTGTATTCTTCCTAATTACAGTAAAATGGAAGGACTCCAAGTACTTCAATCTAAACTTCACTAATTCATTTAACAATCTTGAGTATGTCAGGCTCTATTTATATATGTCCATAGAAAGAATATAAAACTACTTGAACCATAAGGGATAATAGTTTATACTTTTGTATTCCATACAGAGTCTAGCACAGTTCTGGGCACATGCCCTAAATAAATATTTGTTGTTTTGAACAGAATTCAAGAAATAGATGACTTTAAAACCATAAACTTTTCGGCTCAAAAAGACACTAGACTGATTCAGCTACTTTAGTAGCAAAAATTAAATAACCACTCAAAATTATGAACTTGGCAATTGTTATTTTAAATTTTCCCCCATGCTATGGAGTCTATTTTGCTTTCAGAACCTGTATATATTTACAAGTATGCATACATTCCTTTCTTCCTTGACTTTTTTCCCCAACATGCTACAGTAGCCAACAGTCTTCTCAAGCTTGGAATAATACTTTTCTCCTTGGGTCTTTTCATTTCTAGATGGTAATGCCATACCTGCAACCCCTTCCTTTGATTGGTCAGTTCATTCTGGGATCTCCATTTTAAGGGAAGTGCCCAGGTCAGCCAAATTTACTCCTTTCTTCATTGGCAACTGCTATAAATATTTTTGTACATTTACAATATTGTTTTAAAGATAACTTTGAGTAAATAAGTCATTTTGACTATTATAAATACTCAAATTAACTATACAAATGACATATGAAGGAAGATGTTATCTGCATTCAGAGAAAGAACTGATATATAGAAGTTTGTAAAGAATGATTTTGCATGTATATTTATATTTATGTCTAAAGATAGCCATCTCTAGGATGGGAACAGAAGGAAAGAAAAATGGAAAAAAGAAATGTACATAATAACTTTCTTGTTTATTTAATAGGAATAATAAGCTGTACATAATAGCTTTGCAATTTCATGTGCAATCATCCTTTTAAAAATTATACTGTGTTATGGAAATGCTTATTTTATTCCATAAATTAAAAAAAAAGAAATTATGCCCCATAAGCAATGGACTCCTTTTATTAATTTAATACAGAATTAATATTTTAGTATATTTGATAGCTTTGATGTTTTAAATATCATGTTATTGCATGATATTTATGCTATATTTATTTTTTAAAACTGTCTTGAATTTGACATTATTTTTCCTTCCAATTCATATTCACTGAAATTAAGTTTGTGCTTTGCTCATATGAAACTTCCCTCTTCAACATTTAAAGAGAATTTAGAGAAATTATATGGATTATATAAAATTTATTATATATAAAATTATATAACTATCTATATCTATATATAAATTATATAAAAATATCCCAGAAATAAAATTTTACTTAGATGTACTATTACATTTTTAATTGAAAGAAATATTTTACTAAGATAGCTTTATATCTAATTATATAAATAAATTCAATAAAACATACTTATACAGTCATAATTTTAAAAAATGAAATGGATCTTAGAAAATGTAGAATTTAAATTTTAAAAATCCAGACTCAATTCATCTCTTAGTATTATTTTCATCACTGACTATTATTTCAAAGGACAATGTCTCTTTATATACGATCGCTTTCAAGTACTACAATAATGCTTGTTTGTTATAAAACCACCATATTAATGGTGGGTGAGGGATTCTCACATTACATAATAAGCATGGGTTCACTTTGGGAGAATTCATACCTCTTTTGTGTGTTGTTTTTTTCCCTCAACTCTGATCTGGAACAGCATTTCTTAAAGTCCTTGCCAAAATATGCTATGTGTTTTAATAGGTATGCTGTGATACTGCTCACCATTCTTTGAAACCTTCACATAAATATTGCCCTATTGTGTCAGTTGATCACTACATTTCCAAGCTAATTACAACATAAGCTTTATCAGGGAGGTTCAAGCCAACTCCTCTACTATAAATCATGGGATTAAAGAAAGAAAGAGGTGGCAGAAGACAAACAGAAGAAACCAAAAGCCAGAGTTATGAATCTGGAAGACGAAATGCCCGGAAAACTTCTTGTTTCCAGCTCAAACATTCTGTGTGCCATGATTCTTCTTGGGGAAGGGTATTGTGAAATGATTTGTAAAAAAAAAATTAAGAATTGCTAAGAAATTTCCTATTATGAACTGGTATGTCATCAATAACTTCCATTGCAAAGTACATGGTTCACAAGGTTCAATGTATAGACACAATAATTTGTAGCAATCACTGAAAATAGTGAGAACATAAAGTCATGTGAGGGGTGGGAGAGGGAGAATACCTTCCAGTAAACAACTCTCTGTAGAGCTCTGCATAATCTTAGCCACTTGAACTTAAGTGTTATTCTTCCATAGATTTTCCTGGTGGGGACAATGGCTTTCCTTTTCAAGGAGCAACTCCTCCACATTTACTCAAACAAATTGCTAAATATGAAGATTTCTGTTGTTGTTCGTCCTTTGTACTTGAAGAGGACCAATGACTTCAGGACACTAATGTCTTGACTTAAAAGTAAATTGGATTTAATTGAGGAAGAGTTGTGCAAAGTCGTCAGCGTCACTCTTCTCCAACATGTTCAGAGTCCACTGGCAAAATATAGGTCAAGACAACTGGAGATAGCCCCAATTCAGTGGGAGACCTTGATCTTTTAAAGCCAAGGTCTTTCCCAGGTCTCAGTTGCTTTAAGGCAATGCCCATTCAGTACTTAAAGGCTAGGTAAGAATTGAGGTAAAATATGTTCTACTTTCCCTTAACGAAAGAATCAGTCAGAGAGGGGAAGATCCTCAGAGTGTCTGGCCAGAACATTTTGGCAGAGGGTGGGGCTATTACTTTAGTTACTGTATCACTTTCATGGTTTCTCTCTTCTAAATTTCATTCATTTGCCAGTTAGGTCTATTCTCAAGCAATGGTTTCCCATAGAGTCAAAAAAACATTCCCAGAATGCCTTTGATACAGCTAGGAATTCCAAGACTTCTTGGTTCTAGCTATGCCAAAGAAATGCCTGGTCCCTGTTTTCTTGTTCATGCTACATATTTTCCTCCTTTTTTTAAACCAAAACATGCCCAGACAATAGGAGCATTCATTCTACTTTTTCCTTTGGGGGCTCACATATCTACTTCTGGCCAGTTGTCCCATACTAGCTTTATGAGACATCTCTCATTCCCTAATAGTAGTATGGTTGGTGTGAAAATCAAGCCAAATACTAGTAATTATTTAATTGCTGGAAGCCAGGTGGTTTACTGGATAAAGTGTTAAATTTGAAGTCAGGAATATTAGAATTTGAATCCTGTCTTAGTTTAAGAGTATTTCCCTGGGCAAATCACTTAACCTTACTTAACCTCAGTATCTTCATCTATAAATGATAATAACACCTACTTCATTGGGTCATTGTGAGGATCAAATTAAATTATGCATGTGAAGTGCTTTGCAAACCTTTCTCCTTTACATAAATTCAAAAGGATTTGAACAAATCCTAATGAACAAAGATAGAAAAAATGAGAATGTGATTGGAATAAGGACAATTTTTAAGTATGGTAATAAGTTATATTTCTAGCATGAAGCTGATGAAAATAAGGTGCGGTTAACATTCCTTAAATAAGCAGAAAACCCAAATAACCAGATTGGGAGTGAAATAGGGAAGCAGATTTGGGACTGTAATTTTATGAGATAAATGACAAGTAAACTAATACTGGGATTTAGTTTGAAAAGCAACTTCCAGTTATCCCCTGGAATTTATGCAGATAAAATTTATGAAGATAAAAATAAAATGTCTTCTGTATTTATTGTAAGAAAAGAGGTTCACAATATTAAAATATTATGAAGCATATCATGCATATATATGTGTATATATGTGTGAGCACACATATGTGAGTGTTGTGTACACACATATATGCACATGCATACATGCAGGCTCATGTATGTATACATGTATGCATACACATACACATACACACACACATATATAGAGAGAGAAAGCGAATACCAATAACATTTTGGCTATATAGTGGCAATTATAGAACCCCTGAAATCCTTCAGTGCTTACTGAATCATCCAAGAAAAAAAAAATCAAGTATTTCCAGTGTAGTTTGAAGTCATGACCCTATTGAATTCATGTTCTTTAAAAATTAGCATTCCATATATAGCATATATTTTAACTTTTTTTCATCCAGAACATTTTTCTGATCAGTGCATCCCTTTCCCCAACTAGTTTGTTTAAATGGAATTACACTAGATAATAGAAACTTTTATACCAAAGGGAAACTATTGTTTTTATCACCATATTTTCTGCATCAGTCTTCAAAGAAATATTCCAATTAATGATTGCCAGTCAGCCTCTGAAATTATAATTACTTAGAGATTTTTGATAGCAGTTATTATGAGAATTTTGCTAATAATGTATTAGGGACTTATTATTTGAAGACCATAAATCTCTTCACAATCATATTAATTAGCACTAAGATAAATCAGATTAATATGATACTACCATAGAATATAGGGGAAGAAATCAGCTTGCCTTCAAATCTTTCATATAGATATAGTCAAAGCCTCAGAGTTGCATTCCCAGACTCTGAGACGTGTGCTATATCTTCACGCACAACTGAATTCAATTTTAATAAATGGTTTCATTCACTAAAACAAGCTTTTTGGTTGACAAGATGCCTAATAAAGTTTGCCTGAGATGAAAATGTCAGTCATACTTCACTTTTTAACTGATTATTTTGGCATGGGTTAGGCACATTCTCAGGCAGCCTCACATATAGAACCATTCTGGAATGATTCTCACTGTAACATTCAGTTAGACTGATCAGTTCTGGTTTATCTATTTGGTCTTATGATCCCCAGAAACCCAGAATTCTCTATGTTCCTTCAAAATGAAATATAGCTAACAACTTCCAGTAAACAACATAGTACAAAGGGTTTGGGGATAGTTGGTTAAACAGAATCTATTTATTTACAATAGTAGACAAAAGCCCCAGATTATATAATACATCAGGAAGCTGGTAACCCTTTACTACACTAAAAGCAATCTGGTGCTATATTCTAAGTGTAAATTAGGTATTTTTACATTTGATTTTGGATTTGGAAGGAAGGAAGTCCTTGACAAGTCAGCCCAAATCCCTTAGGATTAGGATGGACCATAAAAATCCAATTTGCTAATTTTACAAATAAGGAGCCCAAAGTCCAGAGAAGTAAAATGAGTTGTTCTAGGTCACATGGACAACATATAATAGACCTAGGATTAAATATATCATCCTCACTACACTTCCTACCACACTGTACTGTTCTGTGTACTGAGTAAAAGTATCAAGGTAACTAACAATCAATAGACCTTTATTAAGGGCCCAATTTCAAGTTCCAATTACTCTTCTAGGCCTTGGGGAAACAAAAGCATAGATGGAGTGATACTTGTCCTCAAACAGTTTACATTCTATCAGGATAGATAACAAAACCAGGGATATGGACTAGATGGCTTTTAAGGTCCCTTTGAGTTAAAAAAAAAAAAAAAAACTAAGACCTTATTATAGGGTATAAATAGGCAGAATCGCAAAAAGCATAGCCAAAATAGATAAGAAGTCTTTTTTGAGTAGTGGGGGTGGCGTGGGGTGGAGCAATAGTAAGCACATCAAAATGAAAATCCTGAAAATCAAAAGAGATATTAAGTAGATTTAAAGGAGAAACAAAAGAACTAATAAATAAAACAAGGAGCTGGTTTTATAGGGGGAAACACAAAAATAGATAAACAATTGGCTAATTTGATTGAAAAAAGAAGATAATAAAACAAATTTCTAGCATCAAATATGAAAAGGGTGAAGGAATCACCAATGAAAATGAAGTTAAAGCAATTATTAAGAGCATTTTGTCTGTGTCAGTAACATTGACAGTATGAGTGAAACGGATGGTTATTTACAAAAAATAAAGTATCTTGATTTAGTAGAAAAGGAAATAGAATATCTTAGAAAAAAATAGAACAAAACATCAATGAGTTCCCTAACAAAAAAACACCCAGAACTAGATGTATTCACAAGTGAATTCTTCCAAACATATAAGGAAAAATTAATCTTAATACTATATAAAAATATTTTAATGGGTAAAGAATTACTTCTGTGATACAAATATTATTTTGAAACATAAACCAGGGACCAAAAAAAAAAAACAGAGAAAGAAAACTACAGATGATTTCCTTAATGAACATCAGTGCAAAAATATTAAATAGCAAGGAAATTACAAGATATCACAAAGATCATACACTATGACCAGGTGGTATTTATTTTATACCAAGAATGCAAGTTTAGTTCAATATTAGGAAAATCATCAGCATAGTTGTTTATATCAATAATGATAAACAAAAATAATATGATTATCTCAGTATATGCAGAAAAACCCTTGAATGAAATACTCATTCCTCTTAAAAACATTAGAAAATATAGGAATCATGGAGATCTAAACCAATGGGTATAAACTTCAGACATTCCCATTAAGATCAGGGTTGAAACAAGGATTCCATTATCACTCAATAATAGTCAACATTGAACTAGAAATGGGAATTATGTGAAACAGTTAGCTACTCTGATCGAGACAATGATACAAGTTAATTCAAAAGTCTCATGATGAAAATGCTATTCACTTCCAGACAGCTGATGAACTCTCAATTCAGATTGATGCATACTGCTTTACCCTATTTTTATTGTTTTATTTTGTTTGTGTTTTCTTTTGCAACATTGCTAATATGGATATGTCTTGTATGAATTTATGTTTGTAATCAATATCAAATTTCTTGCCTTCTCAAGAGAGGTGAGTAAAGGAAAAGGGAGAATTTGGAACTCAACTTAAAAAAAAATTGTCAAAATGTTTTACATATAAATGGAAATATTTAATGAAATAAAACCTTTTTTTAGAGAGATTATTAAAATAGTTCAGGAGAGAGGTGATGAGTACCTAAAAGTATAGTGGCTTGTATGGGTGGAAAGGAAGGGATAAATGCAACAGATGCTGTGGAGGCATAAATAACATGTTTTAGAAATTAATTTAGGTATGTAGACTCATTGAGAGTTAGGAATTGAGGATGACACCAAGGTTTTAAAACAGGGAGGCAGTAGGGATTTTGGTGGCTATAGTAAATTTTGAAGAATGGTTAGTTTGGGGTGAAAGAGAATGAGTTTTGTTTTAGACATGTTGATTTTGAAGTATCTATAAAACATTCAGTTCAAAATTTCTAATAGGCAGTTTGTGATGGAGCTCAATAGAGAGAACAGGAAAGTACATATAGATTGGGAGAAATCTGCATAGAGATGATGACTAAACAAACAGAAACCAAAAACACCACCATATAAAAGATTGCAAAGAGAAAAAGAGGAGACCCAATGGACAATGTTGGGTTCTATACATAGTTATGGGCATGGTATGACTGATGAACCCTAAATCTATAGCTCAATAAAGGGGAAAAGAAAGCAAGTTAAGTATATAGGAGGATAATCTGTGCCCAAGACTCTAAAACCACCACCAACATTAATGAAAAGGGCACATCATTTTAAAAAGTAATAATTCTGCATTCTCAAGTTTACAATGCACAAATTTTTCTTCTCTTCCCCAATGCTTTCTTCCTAAGAAAACTTCATTCCTCTTCATTACCTGGAATATGAGAAATCAATAACCCAGTCCATGGATGCTTAAACTTTTTTAGTAATTATAAACTCTTAAAACCACTTGGTACAGGCTAAGAAATAGGATAGATCAGTGGAATAGGTTAGGTAAACAAGACACAGTAGTAAATGATTATAGCAATCTACTGTTTGATAAACCCAAAGACCCCAGCTTCTGGGATAAGAACTCATTATTTGACAAAAACTTTTGGGAAAACTCAAAAATAGTATAGCAGACACTGGTCATAGACCAATGTCTGACACTGTATACCAGAATAAAGTCCAAATGGGTACATGATCTGATCATAACGGCTGATACCACAAACAAATAAAGGGAGCAAGATATAGTTTCTCTGTCAGATCTAAGAAAGGAGGAATTTATGATCAAACTCTAGATAGAGAACATTATGAAATGCAAAATGGATAAAGTTATCAATAGTCATATAAAATGTTCTAATTCAATATTGATTAGAGAGATGCAAATCTACACAACTCTCAGGTACCACATCACACCTATCAGATTTACTAACATGGCAAAACAGGAAATCGATAAATTTTGAAGAGCATGAGGGATTTTGGAACACTAATTCATTGTTGGTGGAACTGTGAGGTGCTTCAACCATTCTGGAGAGGAAATTGAAACTATGTCCAAAGGGCTATAAAAATATACATACCCTTTTAATCAGCAATACCATTTCTAGGACTGTATCCCAAAGAGATCATAAAAATGGTAAAAGGACCAACATGTATGTATACACACATACACACACAAACACATATATATGCATACATACATACACAGATATACACATATATACTGTAATATTCATAATAATATATAATTATATATTATAATGCATAATATATACATATATGCATATGTGTTACAGTGTGTGAGGACTGATTTTCATAGACTTAGCCCTTCTCAGTAATTCAAGGACCTCAAACCATTCCAGAGGATGCATGATGAAAATGCCAGCCACATCCAGAGAAAGAACTATGAAGTTGGAATGCAGAATGAAATAGAATATTTTCTTTTTTGTTCTATTTTCTTTTTTTCCTTTTTCATTGTCTTTCCCATTTGTTATAATTCTTCTACGCAACATGATTAATGTAAAAATATTTTTAATAGGAATGTATATGTAGAGCCCTTATCAGATTGCAAATGATCTTACAGAGTACAAGGGCAGGGAAGGGGAGAAAATTAAAAACTTATAAAAGTGAATGTTGAAAATCAAAAATAAATAAGTTAATGAATCGGGAAAAATAAATTATGGACCCTTTTCTTAGTCAGATAGATAGATAGACATATAGATATAGATAGATATACACAAGCATGAATATTTATGTATATCTAAATGTTGCATATACACATATGTAATCCATGTACATATATGTTCCTATCTGAAGAAAACGTTAGGCCCTTCTAACCCCAAATATTCAGATATTTCTTGAATCTTGTGAATACAGTTAGGAGTGCTGCCTTTCAGGATACGTTTCCAAAGAATTTTTCTACTTCTACTTCACCTTTATCATCCAAACTGAACAATTATCTTTCCCAAAAATATGTCCTCTACCTTTCTACATCCAAACTTTGTCTATACTTCAAATATCCCCCCTTTTTTTTCTTTAAAATAAAAATTGGAAAATGTCAACCCTGATTATTGTATGGAACTTGTATACTACTTTGCAGCTTTTTGATCAGCTTTACAAATCAATTATACATTGAAAAACAATATTGAAATTCATTATAATTGTTTGAACTCAGTGATTATGTTTACATTAATTGATTTTATTGCATACAATACCTTTTCTCAGACACTCACTTTTGGTCTTAAGTTTTGTCTATTTTAATTCATTTTCCCACTTACTTGATCAAGGTAATCATATGACAGGCACAGTGCTGCTGTAGACAAAACCACCCTTGAGGTAAGAAAAGCCTGATTTCATATCTCATCTCTAACTATACCACCTATGTGAACCTGGGAAAGTAATTTAACTTCTAAATGCCTTAGAAAGCTCCCTAAGAGTAGAAATTCACAAAGCAAGTTTGACAGAAATTCCTTACAGAAACTTCTCTACAATGATGAAATACAGTTCACGGCAACAATCAAAATAATGATAATCATAGTAACAACATAGAAAAAGCCAATGAACTATATTGACTAGGGAGAGCCAACTTCAAAACTAAAAAGAGATGAATTCAAATCTCACATTCTGATTTTTCTTTGTCACATAATGGGTGTGTGAACCTGTAAAAGTAATTTAAACTCTGTGTACCCTAGATAGCTCTCTAAGATACAAAACATAGTGGGATTATTGCTTTTGTTGCCCTGCTATACCATTGTTATTGGAATTTGGGTGGGGGAATACTTTACTGAATGGCATTACACTGTTGACTAATATGGGTTTATTTTGTAATTTCTGTTATTTAGTTGTTTCAGTGATGTCCAACTTTTGTGACCCCATTTGGGATTTTCCTGGCAAAGATACTGGAGTAGTTTGTGCTTTCCTCCTCCAGTTCATTTTACAGGTGAAGAACTAAGGCAAACAGAGTTAAGTGACTTGCCCAGAGTCCCACAGCTAGTAAGTAGCTGAGGCCAGATTAAAAAAAAATTACACTTAACAGTACCAAGTCTCATATCTTAATTTTCCCCAGATGAAGTGCTATTTAGCTTTACCTTTCCCAAGTTTTATAGCTGAAGATAATTTCTTTTTTGAGCTCAAGGATAAGATTTCACATTTGTAGCTATTCAATTTCATGTTATTGGATTAAGCCCAATGTTCAAGCCTGTTATAATCTTTTAAAATCCTTCCTTTTAAAGACTCAACATCTTCTATAGCATTCTAATAGCATAGGATAAACAAATGCACTCCAGCATTTCCAGCAATAAATGACATTTTATGAAATTGAGTTTGATTTCTCTTTGCTGTTTTAAGAGTAGACATCTTCCCACTTATGTAAGATCCTTGCCAACTCATTTATTTCATTGAAACATTCAAGTGAACTTGGGTTCTAAAAGGTTTTGTCATAAGAATGTAAGCTCTGGCAGATCCCATCAAGGTGGAAAAGCTTTAAGAATTGTTCTAGTGATGATCATGTGTCAGTTGTATGTAAACAGACTGCCTAAGACTAATAGAAGTGTCTCCTTCCACCAGCGCAGTGGTCTGGGAGCCGGCAGCGCGCAGAGCACAGAGCGCAGAGCGCAGGAGCCGAGCCGAGCCCAGGTCCCTGTGAGCCGAGGTTTTAGCTCCAGGGTGGCAGGGCCAGCAGCCGGCTGGAGGAACCCCAGAACACCAGGAGCTGTGGCGATTCCAGAATTATCAACATAGACATGCTGAGGACAAAGTAAGAGGTTAGTGTCCTATGGACTTTGGGGCCTGTATTTGGGGAATGTGTCAGCTCCCTCCCCTGGGGGCTAGAAGCCGCTGAGGAGACACGCCATTTTGTAGTTTTCAGAGGCAGGTCTGGCTCCCAGCCTACAAATCGTGGGGAGATCCAGCGATCAGTCTTGGGGGGTAATTGCTCTTGCTTTAACCTCCCTGGATCTGGATTGTGATCTAGGGTGGAAGTCGTGGGTGGGTTTACAGCTTGCCAGAAACGAAGTTGCCCCCCACACGTTCGGGACGAAAATTCCTCTAGCTGGCCTTAAAGCCATAGTGTGGCAACAAGCCCAAAAAGTCAAGCAATTAAGTGGCAACATGCCAAGGCAAAGGAAACAGAAAAATGCAACCCTAGACTCCTATTTTGGGGGCATAGAGCGGGAAAAGGACTGTGAGGTCGGAAGTCCTGCTCCAAAAGCCCCAGGGGAAAACATGAGTGGGTTGCAGGCCATAGAGGACCTTAAGAAAGACTTTAAAAATCAAATAAGAGAAGTGGAGGAAAAATTAGAAAGAGAAATGAGAAGGATGCAGGAAAAGTATGAAATGAGGGTCAACAGCCTGACTGAGGAAAACAACACCTTAAAAATAGACTAGCTCAAATGGCAAAGGAGGTCCAAAAGGGCAATGAGGAGAAGAATGCCTTAAAAAGTCGAATTTGCCAGATGGAAAAAGAATCTCAAAAGTTCACTGAGGAGATTCATTCCTTCAGAGTTAGACTGGAGCAAATGGAAGCTAGTGACTTTATGAGAAATCAAGATGCTGTTAAGCAGATCCAAACAAACTAAAGATTAGAAGGCAATGTGAAATATCTCATGGGAAAAACCACTGACCTGGAATATAGATCCAGGAGAGACAATTTAAAAATTATTGGACTACCTGAAAGCCATGATCAAGGAAAGAACCTAGAAATCACCCTTCAAGAAATTCTCAAGGAAAACTGCCCTGATGTTTTAGATCCAGAGGGCAAAATAGAGGTTGAAAGAATCCACCGATCACCTCCTGAAAAAGATCTCAAAAAGAAAACTCCCAGGAATATTATAGCCAGGTTCCAGAATCCCCAGATCAAGGAGAAAATACTCCAAGCAGCCAGGAAGAAACAATTTCAATATTGTGGAAACACAATCAGAATAGCCTAGGACCTGGCAGCTTCTACACTGAGGGATAGAAGGGCATGGAATATGATATTCCAGAGGGCAAAAGAACTGGGAATGAACCCATGGGTCACCTACCCAGCAAAACTGAGTATTTTGTTTCAGGGGAAAATATGGTCATTCAGTGGAATAGAGGACTTCCAAGCATTCTTGAGGAAAAAACCAGAATTGAATAGAAAATTTGACATCCAGACAGAAGAAGCAAGAGATGCCTGAGAAGGTAATCAGGGAAAAGAAATCAAAAGTAACTTATCAAAGTTGAACTATTTACATTCCTATATGGAAAAGCAATAACTGTGACTGATGATATCTTTCTCACTATGAAAATAATAGAAGAAGGGTGTGTGGTCATATGAATACACATGTGAATGTGTGTGTAGATGGTTACAGTTATATATGGATAGAGGGCATAGGTTGAATTTGTTGGGAAGGGAGAATACTCAAGGGATGAAATTATGAGGTGAGAGAGGAAAGTGGCAAGAGGAGATGGGGAGAAACAGGATAGGGTAAAACTATCCCATGCAGAAGAAGCAAGTGGAAGTGGTTGCAAAGGAGGGGGAGAATAAGGAAGGCTAAAAAGACAAAACCACATTCCCATTGAATTTGGTTCAGGGAGAAAATGACATACATACTAAATGGGATATCTAAACCTGCAGCAGGATAGGGGGAAGGGGGATGAGAAGAGGGATGATGGATGGGAGGGCATCCTTGGGGGGAGGGGTGGTTGGAAGTACCCACTATAGAAGAGGGACAGGATTATGTAGGGAATGGACCAGGTGGGGGGGTGGGATGAGTGGGAGGGAATTATAAGCAGCCTTGTACAATATATCTACTATGATAATGTTTTGTATAGCTAGACATGTACAACATATACTGAATTGCTTATCTCCCAAGAAGGAATGGGTGACAAGGGAGGAAGGAAATGGATCTGAAATTTGAGGTCGTAACATTAAATGTTTCAAATATATATAAATATTATTAGTAATACTTTTTTGCTTGTAATAGGGAGATAAGATGTGCAGGCATTGGGACACAAAGATTCACCTTCCGCTAATGGAAAAGTCGATGGGGGTATGGGAGAAGGTATGGGAGAGAGCAGATTGGAGGAAGTGATATCTTGTGGGACTACTATTCTGGGAGGTTGGGTAGGGGAATAATGGGGGGAAAATGATTGTAACTCAAAATATGGCGGAAATGATGTAAAACAGAAGTTAATAAAGCATTTGTTTAAAAAAAAAAAAAGAAGTGTCTCCTTCCATAATGAGGGAAATTCAAGGATATCATCACATTAAAATATTTTGAATATAGCAAGTTATGAATACTATCCACTAAGTTGTAAAGACTTTATCATTTTTATCAATGGAAAGAAGGCAGTGTATAACAATGAATGGGGCACTCACGCTAGAGTCAGGGAACTCGGGTCAAACTTCAACCCCTACTGTTTATTTGGTTGGACAAATCACTTGGCATCCTCCTTGTAGCTGCAAGCACCCCAACATCCCCAGGGTGACTGCCAACACAGGGTCTTAGATCTGCTTTTGTAAAGGAAAGCAACTCAAAATCGGTTAACAAGTTCACTTTAATCAATCAAACATATATTACCTAGTTTAGGAGGAAAAGGTCAGCACCCCAAACTTCAGAGTATACAGACAGATCAAACAGACAGGCTTCCAAACTGTCCAACCATTATCAATACCAAAATCACAGTTACCAGAGAGGGAAGCATCAACATCTGGGTTTTCAAAGCTGGGGGACTCAACGGCTGCCCAGAGTCTCATCTGGTCAAATCACACAAGACTTCTCAAAGTGAGCCCCAAAGCAAAGCCTCCCATCAGAATTTTTATAGCCTTCTCCTGGCTCAGAGAATGTAACAACCTTCTTGACCCAGTGCCTAATCACAAAGTATCAACGTGTGGGCTTTCCTGAAAAACAAGCCTCCCACCACAGACTCCAGGTGCACTTAAGCTAGGGGCAGGGAAGATCTTTAAATTTGCATTTCCATTACACTCCTGCATTAGTTTCCTCATGTATAAAATGAAGAAATTAGATTGTTTGCCCATTAAGATCCCTTATAGGGATGGAGGTGGCACAGTGGATAGAGTGATAGGCCTGAAATCAGGAAGACCTGAACTCAAACTAGCCTCAGAAACTTAATAGCTGTGTGAACCTGAGCACTCCACCTAACCCTGTTTACTTTAGTTCATCATCTGTAAAATAGCCAGAGAAGGAATTTGCAAACCACTCCACTATCTTTGCCAAGAAAACACCAAATGGCAAAGAAGAGTCAGAAACAAGTGAAAGGACTGAACAAAATCATTCTTCTAGCTCTAAATCTATGATTCACAGGTACCCATACCAATAAAATAAGAGGTCTTTGACATAAAAACATATTATCTAAAATGAATAGTCCACTTGACTGAAGAGAAGTATTTGAAATCTATTATTCACAGCTTGAATTGTTTTGCCTTCCTACAATCTTGTACTTTGTAACCATTTTATGCCTTTTTCACATTCCTTTTAGTTTAGTGCTTATTTGTGTATGGCTTGTATTCTCTAACTAAATTCTAATTTCTATGATTTGGGAGACCTGATTTTCTTCCTTCTTTGAATTTTTCCCAAAGCTTCGCACAAAGTTCTGTACAGACTAGGCAGCTAATACACATCCTTGAATACCATAATCATTGAAAATGAAACTTTTCTTAATTCCTTCTTGAAAACAGATATTATCAAACATAATTAAAGGATTGAGCCGTTATAAGGCATGAAAAATCAGGTTTGTTTTTGCCAACTATTTGACAATACAAGCTATGAAAAAAATCTATAGGATTATCAATGATAGCAGTCACATAGAAGCTCTATCTTTTGTTAATGCATGGTTCACCACATTTCTCAATAGCAGGCAGAATCAGATCATGCAAAAGCTTTAACAGAAAAGTAGCTGCTTTAAATGGCAGAAAACAATATGAATAAAATGTTATGTTCTACTGTTGAAGTCTGTATAGTATAATGGGGGGAAAAAAGCATTAGATTTGTAGTCCAAAGACTTGCATTTGAACCTTTAAGATTAATTTACTTATAGGAGTAAGATTCAATTCAAAGCAACAGATTTTTATTAAATACTTGGAAGGAGGGTGGGGAGAGTTACTAAGTATAGAGTATGAAAAAAGGAGATAATAATCTCTATACTTTTGGGGCTTATATTCTATTAGAAAGAAGGTAGTGTTACACCATTTCAGTACAACTGTAGTTGAAGGAAAATAGAGAAGAGAGAGAACAGTAGCAGCTGGGAGGAGACAACTCAGAAAATGTCATGGAACTTGTATCACTTCAGTTGAGCTTTGAAGAGAGGCAGAGGTTCTCTATATAGCCTGTGCGAGAGGAACAACTTGCACAAACACACAATAACACAAGTTAATAGCTAACATTTATATAGCACCTACTAGGGTGTCAGGCCCTATACAATTATTATATATCCCCTTTAGTGACTTGCCACAGCTAGTAAGTATCTGAAAATGTATTTCAAGTCAGGTCTTCCTGACTTTAGGTGAAGACTGAGCATTATGGTCAAGGAATGGTTGACTTCAATTTGACTAGAATATAGATTTCTAAAAGGAGAGGGATGTGAAATAGGACTGGAAGGTTGGATGGGAAACATATTTTGAAGGGTTTTCAGTGTCAGGCTATGGAGTTTGTATTTTAATGGAATGTACTGTATTGTAATGGAAATGCAAATTTAAAGATCTTCCCTGCCCCTAGGTTAAGTGCACCTGGAGCTTGAGGTGGGAGGCTTGTTTTTCAGGAAAGCCCATACCTTGATACTTTGTGATTGGGCAGTGGGTCAAGAAAGTTGTTACATTCTCTGAGCCAGGAGAAGGCTATATGAACCCTGATGGGAGGCTTTGCTTTGGGGCTCACTTTGAGAAGTGTTGTGTAACTTGACCAGATGAGAATCTGGGCAGCCATTGAGAGTCCCCCAGCTTTGAAAACCCAGATGTTGATGCTTCCCTCTCTGGTAACTGTGATTTGGTATTGAAATAATGGTTGGACAGTTTGGAAGCCTGTCTGCTTGATGTTTGTTTCTCTGTCTGTAAGTTCTGTCTGTATACTTAGAAGTTCAGGGTGCTGACCTTTATCCCCTGAACTAGGTAAATGATATATGTTTGATTGATTAAAGTAAGTTTGTTAAGCCATTTTGAGTTGCTTTCCTTTAGAAAAGCAGATCTAAGAACCTGTGTTGGCAGCCACCCCCTGGGGATGTTGGGGTGCTTGCCGCTACAAAAGCCAAGCATGAGCAGCTTTCCAGAAGAATACTGCTGTGAACAGCTTTCAAGATTCTGATTACATAGTATAGTGAACACTCTAATAACAAATCAAAGCAAAATATAAACAGAAAATCAAGGTACAGCATTCACAATAGTACAACTTATCATAAAAAATCACAATATAAGATTCACAGCAGCTTATCATTAAAATAGCTGCATAGTTTTCACCAAAGTGGTCACCATAGTTTTCAACAAAGTACAGTCATTTAGTACATTCAATCATCCCTAAGGAGGTTTGCCTCCTTACTCAGTCATTCAGTCATCTCAGAGTACAATACTCAAAGTCTTCCACTGATGGGGCACACTAAGTTAACTCAATGAATCACTTATTTAGCAACCAATTACTAAGGACAATCATTAGGAAATACACAGAATCTCCACCCCTAGGTCGCTAGTAAACTACAATTTCATCACTACTTAGGACCTATGGAGAGGTCTTTTCATTCTTTTTTTTAATTTTTTAATCAAATGCTTTATTAACTTATAGTTTACATCATTCATTTCCACAAGATTTTGAGTAACAAATTTTCTCCCTGTTTTTCCCTTACCTACTACCCCAAAATAGCAATCCCGGGGGGTGGAGCCAAGATGGCGGAGTAGAAACAGCTAATCCAAGCCACTCTGCCCCCAGATTCCCACCAAACTATGAAAAAGGGGACTCTGAACAACTTCTGGAGGCCCAGCACCCACAGAATGACACAGAGAAGCTAACCTCCCACTGAGGACAGCCCAGCAGCCCTGCAGGAAGGACCAGCGCAGTGGTCTGGGAGCCGGCAGTGTGCAGCGCGCAGAGCGCGGGAAGCCCAGCCTAGCCGGAGCTGAGGTCCCCGTGAGCAGAGGTTTTAGCCCCAGGGCACCAGGGCCAACAGCTGGCTGGAGGAACCCCAGAACACCAGTAGCTGTGGCGACTCCAGAATTATCAACATAGACATGCCTAGGACAAAGTAAGAGGGGAAAATATGGTCATTCGGTGGAATAGAGGACTTTCAAGCATTCCTGAGGAAAAAACCAGAATTGAATAGAAAATATGACATCCAGACACAAGAAGGAAGAGATGCCTGAGAAGGTAATCAGTGAAAAGAAATCAAAAGGAACTTATCAAAGTTGAACTATTTACATTCCTATATGGAAAAGCAATAACGGTGACTGATGATATCTTTCTCACTATGAAAATAATGGAAGAAGGGTGTGTGGTCATATGAGTACATATGTGAATGTGTGTGTATATGGTTACAGTTATATATGGATAGAGGGCGTAGGTTGAATTTGTTGGGAAGGGAGAATACTCAAGGGATGAAATTATGAGGTGAGAGAGGAAAGTGGCAAGAGGAGATGGGGAGAGACAGGGTAGGGTAAACTATCTCATGTAGAAGAAGCAAGGGGAAGTGGTTGTAAGGGGGGGGAGAATAGGAAGGCAAAAAGGCAAAACCACATTCTCATTGAATTTGGTTCAGGGAGAGAATGACATACATGCTAAATGGGATATCTCAACCTGCAGCAGAATAGGGGGAAGGGGGATGAGAGGAGGGAAGATGGATGGGAGGGCATCCTTGGGGGGAGGGGTGGTTGGAAGTACCCACTATAGAAGAGGGACAGGATCATGTGGGGAATGGACCAGGTGGGGGGTGGGATGAGTGGGAGGGAATTGTAAGCAGCCTTGTACAATATATCTACTATGGTAATGTTTTGCATAGCTAGACATGTAAAACATATACTGAATTACTTATCTCCCCAGAGGGAATGGGTGACAAGGGAAGAAGGAAATTGATCTGAAAGTCGAGGTCTTAACATTAAATGTTTCAAATATATATAAATACTGTTATTAATACTCTTTTGCTTATAATTGGGAGATAAGATGTGCAGGCATTAGGACACAAAGATTCACCTTCTTCTAATGGAAAAGTCGAAGGGGGTATGGGAGAAGGTATGGGAGAGAGCAGATTGGAGGAAACGATATCTTGTGGGACTGCTATTCTGGGAGGTTGGGTAGGGGAATAACGGGGGGAACATGATTGTAATTCAAAATCTGGCGAAAATGAATGATGTAAAACAGAAGTTAATAAAGCATTTGTTTAATAATAAAAAAATAGCAATCCCACTGGATATACCCTCCTCCAATCTGTTCTCTACCACATCTTCTCCCATACCCCTTCCAACTTTGTAGTAGGGCACTGTGAATATCTATGCTCCAGTGCCTGTATATCTTATTACCCAATTATAAGTAAAATAATATTAATAATAGCATATATATGTATGTATGTATGTATTTTAAACATTTGATTTTAAAACTTTGAATTCCAGATTCATTTCCTGCTTTCATTGTCACCCGCCCTTACTGGGAAGATAAACACTGCACTATAGGTAGTACATGTGTAGCTAAGCAAAACATTTCTGTACTGGATAAATTGTAAAAGACTGACTATATAGCCCTCCCTCCTATCACACCTCCCACTTGTTCTATTCTCTACAATGATAATGTCCCTTTTCAAAAGTGGTTGCTTCCAACTTTCCTCCCCACCAAGCCTGCCCTCCCTTCCATCATCCCCCCTCTTAACCCCTCCCCCCCTGCTATCCTGTAGGGTGAGATACCCTATTTAGTGTGTATATCATTCCCTCTCTAAGTAAAATTCAATGAGAATAAGGTTGACCAATTCCCTTTTGCCTTCCTGTACATCCCTTCCATTATAACAATTTTCCCTTGTCTTTTCTATATGAGATAGTGTAATGGAAATGCAAATTTAAAGATCTTCCCTGCCCCTAGCTTAAGTGCACCTGGAGCCTTGTTTTTCAAGAAAGCCCACACCTTGATACTTTGTGCTTGGGCAGAGTGGGTCAAGGAGGTTGTTACAATCTCTGAGCCAGGAGAAGGCTATATAAACTCTGATGAGAGGTTTTGCTTTGGGGCTCACTTTGAGAAGTGTTGTGTGATTTGACCAGATGAGACTCTGGGAAGCCATTGTTGAGAGCCCCCCGGCTTTGAAAACCCAGATGTTGATGCTTCCCTCTCTGGTAACTGTGATTTGATATTAATATAATGGTTGGACAGTTTGGAAGCCTGTCTGTTTGATCTGTAAGTTCTGTAACTCTGAAGTTTGGGGTGCTGACCTTTTCCCCCTGAACTAGGTAATGTGTGTTTGTTTGATTAAAGTAAGCTTGTTAACCCATTTTGAGTTGCTTTCCTTTAGAACAGCAGATCTAAGAACCTGTGTTGGCAGTCACCCTGGGGATGTTGGGGTGCTTGCTGCTACAAAATGGCAACGAGGATGGGATCTGCTGAGTAAAAGGAAAGTATGGGGGCTGGGAAAATTGTTTGTTTCCCAGTTGTGATATCTGTGATTCTGTGGAGCCATGGAGCAGGAGAGAAGAACAGCCTGCATGCTGACTTCATTGAGCTGAGAGCAGGAATGGTGAACTGCCTGCATGGAGACCTGTGGAGAAGCCTGGAGCTGCTGCCTTCTGCTGGAGGAGAAGGAACCCAGGAGTTTGGAGTTCAGCCACAGGACAAGATAAGGACTGTGAGGCAAAGAAGGGGCACTGAATGTGTTTCCTTGTTGCATACCACAGTTTGGGACCCAGGGAGAGGATGGACTTGTGACTATGGTGGGTGGGGTGAAGTGCCATGGACCCCAAGGACCCCACATTGGTTTTGTTGACAAACCCCCTCTCTGGACTTGAAAGCAGGGGCTGGAGCATTGTGAGGGGAAGGACACACCCTTCCTCCCAAGAGAACTTTATGTGATAATACTTTGTATTTTGTGAATTGATGTGATAATGCTTTGTATTTTGTGTTTAAGGCCCAGTGGCCACTTTGGTAACTTTTTAGATGTACCTTGAAAATATGACTTAAGGGATGGTTAGTGCTAATTGAAATGTAAACTGTCTATGCTATGGGCATACTTAGTAAGACTTTACTGAATAAATGACTGATTGTACTTTGAGATATTGTTACAGATAAGAGACTAATTGAGTTAATCAAGACTTTGCCCCACAAGTGGAAGACTTGTACTTTGAAAACTGATGTAACTGATTGAGTTAACTTAAGAGTGACTATTTTTTTTTATTTTACTGATAAGTGACTGAGTTAACATTTGCCCCATGAGTGGAAGACTTGGACTATTGTATTTTGAGATTATATTGTGATTTTCTTATGTACCAAGAAAATGTGACCTAAGAGATGTTTTAGTGCTAATTCAAATGTAAGTTGTTTATGCTATGGGCAAGAAAGATCTTGGGGCCGAATGTAATGGAAATGCACATTTAAAGATCTCCCCTGCCCCTAGGTTAAGTGCACCTGGAGCCTGTGGTGGGAGGCTTATTTTTCAAGAAAGCCCACACCTTGATACTTTGTGCTTGGGCAGTGGGTCAAGGAGGTTGTTACAATCTCTGAGCCAGGAGAAGGCTATATAAACTCTGATGAGAGGTTTTGCTTTGGGGCTCACTTTGAGAAGTGTTGTGTGATTTGACCAGATGAGACTCTGGGAAGCCATTGTTGAGAGCCCCCTGCCTTTGAAAACCCAGATGTTGATGCTTCCCTCTCTGATAACTGTGGTTTGGTATTAATATAATGGTTGGACAGTTTGGAAGCCTGTCTGTTTGATCTGTAAGTTCTGTAACTCTGAAGTTCGGGGTGCTGACCTTTTTCCCCTGAACTAGGTAATGTGTGTTTGTTTCATTAAAGTAAACTTGTTAACCCATTTTGAATTGCTTTCCTTTAGAACAGCAGATCTAAGAACCTGTATTGGCAGTCACCCTGGGGATGTTGGGGTGCTTGCTGCTACAGATAGTTTACATCATTCTGTCTCTCCCCTCCTCCTCTCATTATATTCCTCTCTCACCTCTTAATTTCACCTTTTAAGTATCATTCCTTTCTATTAAATTGGTCCTATGTCCCTGTCTATGTATAAGTGTACACATATGTATTCATACACCCATATACCCTCCTATATAGACATATATGTATGTATGTGCATATATATATACTTATATTTATACACACATACACACACACACACACACACACACACACGTACATTTCTATTCCCTTCAACTATTCTCATAATGGGAAAAGTTTCATCAGTTACATTTATCTTTTTTTCCATTTCGGGATATAAATAGTTCAACTTTGATAAGTTCCTTATGATTTCTTTTCCCTGTTTACCTTCTCATGCTTCTCTTGTTTCTTGTATTTAACTATCAAATTTTCTATTCAACTCCTATTTTTTCCATCAAGAATGCTTGAAAGTGGGCGGAGCCAAGATGGCGGAGTAGAAACAGCTCATCCAAGCCACTCTGCCCCCACATTCCCCCCAAACGATGTAAAAGGGGACTCTGAACAACTTCTGGAGCCCCAGCACCCACAGAACGACACAGAGAAGCTAAACTCCCGCTGAGGACAGCCCAGCAGCCCTGCAGGAAGGACCAGCGCAGTGGTCTGGGACCTGGCAGCGTGCAGCGCGCAGAGCGCAGGAGCCCAGCCGAGCCGAGCCCAGATCCCCGTGAGCTGAGGTTTTAGCCCCAGGGCGGCAGGGCCAACAGCCAGCTGGAGGAACCCCAGAACACCAGGAGCTGTGGCGACTCCAGAATTATCAACATAGACTTGCCTGGGACAAAGTAAGAGGTTAGTGTCCTATGGACTTTGGGACTGGTATTAGGGAATGCGTCGGCTCCCTCCCCTGGGGGCTAGAAGCCACTGAGGACAAACGCCATTTTATACTTTTCAGAGGCAGCTCCCGCTCCCAGCCTGCAAATTTGTAGGGAGATCCAGCGATCAGTCTTGGGGGGTAACCGCTCTTGCTTTAACCTCCCTGGATCTGGATTGTGATCTAGGGTGGAAGTTGTGGGTGAGTTTACAGCTTGCCAGAAACGGAAGTTGCCCCCCACACGTTCGGGATGAAAATTCCTCTATCTGGCCTTAAAGCCATAGTGTGGCAACAAGCCCAAAAGTCAAGCAATTAAGTGGCAACATGCCAAGGCAAAGGAAACAGAAAAATGCAACCCTAGACTCCTATTTTGGGGGCATAGAGCAGGAAAAGGACTGTGAGGTCAGAAGTCCTGCTCCAAAAGCCCCAGGGGAAAACATGAGCGGGTTGCAGGCCATAGAGGACCTTAAGAAGGACTTTAAAAATCAAATAAGAGAAGTGGAGGAAAAATTGGAAAGAGAAATGAGAAGGATGCAGGAAAAGTATGAAATGAGGGTCAACAGCCTGACTGAGGAAAACAACACCTTAAAAAATAGACTAACTCAAATGGCAAAGGAGGCCCAAAAGGGCAATGAGGAGAAGAATGCCTTAAAAAGTCGAATTTGCCAGATGGAAAAAGAATCTCAGAAGTTCAGTGAGGAGATTCATTCCTTCAGAGTTAGACTGGAGCAAATGGAAGCTAATGACTTTATGAGAAATCAAGATGCTGTTAAGCAGATCCAAACAAACGAAAGATTAGAAGGTAATGTGAAATATCTCATGGGAAAAACCACTGACCTGGAAAATAGATCCAGGAGAGACAATTTAAAAATTATTGCACTACCTGAAAGCCATGATCAAGGAAAGAACCTAGAAATCACCCTTCAAGAAATTCTCAAGGAAAACTGCCCTGATGTTTTAGATCCAGAGGGCAAAATAGAGGTTGAAAGAATCCACCGATCACCTCCTGAAAAAGATCCCAAAAAGAAAACTCCCAGGAATATTATAGCCAGGTTCCAGAATCCCCAGATCAAGGAGAAAATACTACAAGCAGCCAGGAAGAAACAATTTCAATATTGTGGAAACACAATCAGAATAGCCCAGGACCTGGCAGCTTCTACACTGAGGGATCGAAGGGCATGGAATATGATATTCCAGAGGGCAAAAGAACTGGGAATGAACCCAAGGGTCACCTACCCAGCAAAACTGAGTATTTTGTTTCAGGGGAAACTATGGTCATTCAGTTGAATAGAGGACTTTCAAGCATTCTTGAGGAAAAAACCAGAATTGAATAGAAAATTTGACATCCAGACACAAGAAGCAAGAAATGCCTGAGAAGGTAATCAGGGAAAAGAAATCAAAAGGAATTGATCAAAGTTGAACTATTTACATTCCTATATAGAAAAGCAATAACTGTGACTGATGATATCTTTCTCACTATGAAAATAATGGAATAAGGGTGTGTGGTCATATGAATACATATGTGAATGTGTGTGTATATGGTTACAGTTATATATGGATAGAGGGCATAATTTGAATTTGTTGGGAAGGGAGAATACTCAAGGGATGAAATTATGAGGTGAGAGAGGAAAGTGGCAAGAGGAGATGGGGCGAGACAGGGTAGGGTAAACTATCCCATGCAGAAGAAGCAAGGGGAAGTGGTTGCAAAAGAGGGGGAGAATAAGGAAGGCTAAAAAGGCAAAACCACATTCAAACTGAATTTGGTTCAGGGAGAAAATGACATACATAGTAAATGGGATATCTCAACCTGCAGCAGGATAGGGGGAAGGGGGATGGGAGGAGGGATGATGGATGGGAGGGCATCTTTGGGGTGAGGGGAGGTTGGAAGTACCCACTATAAAAGAGGGACAGGATCATGTAGGGAATGGACCAGGTGGTGGGTGGGATGAGTGGGAGGGAATTATAAGCAGCCTTGTACAATACATCTACTATGATAATGTTTTGCATAGCTAGACATGTACAACATATACTGAATTACTTATCTCCCCAGAGGGAATGGGTGACAAGGGAGGAAGGAAATGGATCTGAAATTTGAGGTCGTAACATTAAATGTTTCAAATATATATAAATACTATTATTAATACTCTTTTGCTTGTAATAGGGAGATAAGATGTGCAGGCCTTGGGATGCAAAGACTCACCTTCCTCTAATGGAAAAGTCGATGGGGGTATGGGAGAAGGTATGGGAGAAAGCAGATTGGAGGAAGCGATATCTTGTGGGATTACTGTTCTGGGAGGTTGGGTGGGGGAATAATGGGGGGAAAATGATTGTAACTCAAAATCTGGCGGAAATGAATGATGTAAAACAGAAGTTAATAAAGCATTTGTATAAAAAAAAAGAATGCTTGAAAGTCCTCTTTTCCACAGAATAGCCATATGTTCCCCTGAAACATGATACTCAGTTTTGCTGGGTAGGTGATTCTTGGTTTTATTCCCAGCTCCTTTGACCTCCAGAGTATCATATTCCAGGCCTTTCCTACCCTAAGTGTAGAAGCTACCAGATCCTGTGTTATCCTCATTGTGTTTCTACAATATTCAAATTGTTTTTTCCTGACTGCTTGTAATATTTTCTCCTTGAGCTGGGAATTCTGGAATCTGGCTACAATATTCCTAGGAGCTTGCTTTATGGGATCTTTCTTAGGAGGTGATTGGTAGATTCTTTCATTCTCTACTTTGCCCTCTGATTCTAAACCTTCAGGGCAATTTTCCTTGAGAATTTCTTGAAGGATGATTTCTAGGTTCTTTTTTTGATCATGGCTTTCAGGTATTCCAATAATGTTTAAATTATCTCTCCTGGATCTATTTTCTAGGAAAGTGGTTTTCCCAATGAAATATTTCACATTGCCTTCTATTTTTTCATTTGTTTGAATGTGTTTAATAGTATCTTGATTTCTCATGAAGTACACTAGCTTCCATTTGCTCCAGTCTAATTCTGAAGGAATGATTCTCCTCAGTGAGCTTTTGAGATTCTTTTTCCATCTGACAAATTTGGCTTTTTAAGGAATTCTTCTCCTCATTGCTTTTTTGAGCCTCTTTTGCCATTTGAGTTATTCTATTTTTAAGGTGTTATTTTCTTCAGTCAAGTTGTTGACTGTCCTTTCATAATTTTCTTGTATCATTCTCATTTTTCTTGCCAATTTTTTCCTCCACTTCTCTTATTTGGTTTTCAAAATCCTACTTAAGCTTCTCTATGACCTATAACAAGCTCATATTTTTCTTGGTAGCTTTTCGTGAAGGATTTCTGACTTTACTGTCTTCCTCCTGTTCCATGCTTTGATCCTTTTTGTCCCCAAAATAGGAGTGTAATGTTGGATTCTTCTGTTTGCTTTGTTTCCCTCATTTACTCATGTTGCCACTCAATTACTTGACTTTTGCACTTTTTGACACAGTAGGACTCTTCTACCAGACAGGGGAGCTGTGTCCCAAATCACTCAGCTGGTGAAGGTATTAATTGGATTCCCTCTTTGAAGCCTCCACACACTCTGCAAAGCTGGTTGCACACCCCAGGACCTCTACCCTAGACAGCAATCCAGATCCAAGCATGTTAAAGCAAGAGTGATAACCCCTCAGACTGATTGCTTGGTTCCCCTATATCTGCAGGCCAGGAGGTGAAGCAGCCATGTGACAGTGGTGGCAGCAATGCTTCAGCAGCCCCTCTCCCTGGGGGCAAAGGCCAACCACATTCACAAACTAAAAAAAGTGGATCCTAAAGTCCACAGTGCAGTGACTTCTCACTTTGTCCTTAGCATCTATGTGTTGATAATTCTGGAAACCACCACAACTGCTGGTGATCTGAAGTCCTTCATGCTAAAACCTTTGGCTTGTATGTGTCTGGGCTTAGTTCACAACATGATGCTCTGGCTGCTCCCTGCCAGCCTGCCAGGCTGTCCTCAGTGGGAGATTAGTTTCTGTATGTCATTTTGTGGGTTCTGTAGCTCCAAAGTTTCTTCAGAGTCACCTTTTACATGAATTGGATGAGGTGGAAGCTGGAGCCCGTTGGAAATCCTGTTTCTACTCCACTATATCTTTACATGGAGAGGTCTTTTCATCTTGACTTGAGGCAGGCAGCTTCTACCTGAATCCATCAAATAGTCGCCTGGAATCAAAGGCAGACAGCTCCCAGTTCCTTGTCCCGTTCTCCATGTAAGTCCTGCTCCACACTGAAGTTCACAGGGTCTAGTCCATCTCAAATCCTTCACAATTTCTGTTCCCAGGAATTCAAGGCTCAAACAAGTCACAACCACACAAAGTCCCTGCATCCTAGTCATGCTTCCTTAGTCTCCTGCAGCTTGTTCAAAAAATCAGTATCACCTTATCCAGCCTGGGGTAGGGGTTTCTGGTTTCCTATCCTCCTGGGCTCCTTCTCAGCCTCCATGGGGCTTGCTTCAAGATCTGACTCGATTTTCAACTCTCAGTTATCTTCTGTAGCTGCTCTGCCTCCAGATGCTTGTCCTAAGAAATTCTGATCCTTACTCTCTGGGCCTTTTCCTTGCATTCAAACAGCATTGGCTACTTCCTGTTTCAGCCAACTCCTTCCTGTTACATTAGGAACAGGGGTTCATACCTTCTGTTTCTTTCACAAAGGTTCCATTAGTTACTAAATGCTAAGTACCTGCTTACTTGCCAATACAAAAAGGGGTCGTCAAATTCAAATAACATTACTATTACACGTATAGATAATGGAAAGTGCCTGAATGTTTTTGAGTAGGTGAGAGTGGATGATAATTTGGAAAGGGAGAGACTGGAAACATGGAGGACAATTGGAAAGTGATTCTAGGTGTTGAGGAACAGAAAGACACAGATAGAAAATAAGAGAGACAGACAGAGAGATAGTGACAGATTTTCAGAGACAGGGAGAAACAAAGAGGTGGAATGGGAAACAGAAAAAAATATTTGGAGAGAGAAAAGCACAAGGAGAGATGGAAATACATAGAGAAGACAAAGAGCAATTGAGAGAGAGATGGAGACACAGAGGAAGGAATGGGCCAAACTGGTGGATTATGTGGGACGGGATGAGATTGAGAAAATGGAGTGCTTAACTCTGGTAAAAATAAGAGTTAACTCTCAAAGAAAGTAGGGAAGGACAAGAGCATGGATGAAAATACAAAGGAATATTAAGACAAAGAGTGGAGAAAAAGATAAGCCATTTTACCTTTCTAGGCCTCAATTTCCTTACCAGTAAAATTAGAATGTTGGATTCACTGTCTCAGGTCCCTACAAAGTTTAAATTCTATTATCTTATAATCTTATTAGTAACTTTCTCATATAATTATAGAGAGAAAAAATTGATGGAATATTAAAGGTTAAATACCTGTGACCTAGGAAATGGTATTTGTCAATATCACACAGAAAAATAAATAAACATTTGATACAAATTGATCTGAATAATTCATTTTGTTCACAAATTAATTATTGTCAGATTGGGGAATTTGATAACACTTTCAATATATTAAGGATCTTGAATATTTTTGCTTCTTATATTAGAACCACTTTTCCTGACAGTAAGTGATTTTTCTTCATTATTTAAGCCAAAACTGTAGCTCTCAAGGGAATTATTGATTATAAATGATTCTATGCCGAGACACTGCCGAATTTTGGGGAGTGCTGTACTGGTGAGTCCCATTTCTCATTTTTAATTAAAACCATGCTCATTATACTGTGCTGCTGGATTTTTTGTGAATTACATTAAAGAGTAGGGGGAAAGGGGATTGCTGGTTTCCTAATACCAACTTCTTACTTTCACAGTACATGAATAAAAGTGATATTCCTTGAGGAGAGCCCGATATTCTTCTGCAATCCAGGTAAAGCTCTTTAGAAAATCACAGGATGGGTGGTAATAGTAATTTGTGCATTTAAGAATGAGTCAAAGACATACATACTAAATGGGATATCTCACCCTGCAGGAGAGTAGGGGAAAGGGAAATAAGAGGGGGAATGATGGAGGGGAGGGCATTCTGGGGGAAAGGGAGGTTGGAAGTACCCTCTTTCAAAGAGGGACAGGATCAAAGTAGGGAATGGACCAGGTGGGGGGTGGGATGGGTGGGAGGGAAATAAAGCAGTCTTTTACAATATATCTGCTATGGTAATGTTTTGCATAGCTTTATAAGTACAACACATACTGAATTGCTTATCTTCCCAAAGGGAGTGGGTGACAAGGAAGGAAGGGAATGGATCTGAAATTCAAAGTTTTTAAATTAAATGTTTCAAATATATATATATATATATATATATATATATATATATATATATATAAATACTATTATTAATACTAAAAAATGAAGTCTTGTAAAAAAAAAGAATGAGTCAAAGAAATCCTTAATAAGGTTCCCATAGTTCATTCCAACCCAGAATATGTCTGATCTACTAATTGAAAAGTAATTTCAATTCAACTTTAATTCTATTCAGTTCAATTCAATTTAATAAGTATTTATTAGAAGCCCACTATAATGGTATCCTGAACTATACTAGGTAATATTCCCTAAAGACAAAAATGAAAATATTTGCCCAAAAGGAACTTGCATTACATAGGTAAGCAACATATAAATAAATAAATACAAAATATAAGTAAAGAGAGAGTAATATTGTGGTTAAAGTGCTGACACATGGGAGTGGTAGCTTGGTGATGAGAAACTTGATATGACTTTTGAATGGAAATAGTGATGACACTGAGGTGAAATTCAGTCAGTGAAATAATTTACAATAGTTATTTTGTTTTGATGTTTAACAGATAACATTTCTGTAAACAAAAAAAATGTGGTTAATATGTGGCATTTATGGTCATATTAACTAAATGTTCATCATCCTACAGAATTTGATTTTTCCAAGATTCCATGGAACAATTTACCAACAATGCAATATTCACAATGTCTACTGTAACTATAAATATGCTGATATGGTTATTAATCACAAAATATATCAGGCTCTCTACATGGGGAATAAAGCTTGAACATTTATTCAAATAGCAGAAAAATGAGTCCCAGACCCAGAAAGTCAAAGCTGTCACAGTAGTTATGAAGTTGGCACACGTAGTTAATGTAGTAAACACCCACATTCTCAAGCCTTCAAAACAGAACAGGCTACCTCAGGCAAAGGTTTCCCTCTTCCCACTCACAGCAACTGCTCAGCGTCCAAGAAGCGTGATCCTAGCATGTCTTCCCCGCCTCAGTTCCCATCCCTAGCAATCCTGAGCAGGAGTCCATAGCAGAAATTCTGGCTGGCTCAAAAAAAAAAGGAGTTTACTTCTCCACCTCTGCTACTGCTTGGCCCCTCTGCTGCTCTGCTGCTGCTGCCAGCATTGGTCACCACAGACACTCTAGCTTGGCTTCTGCTTCCTCTTGCCCCACCCGTTCTTGCTATGTCAGAAAATTCAAGGGACGTGGAAGATCCATAACCCTTACATGCGGCCCCAAGTTCTTTCATGTCCCTTACTTGGCAAAAATATGTTAACAATACATTTCATTACATAGGTTAATATGAGTTTTAGGAGTAAGTGGTATCAACAGAATTTTACAACAATATTACAAGGATAGCACACAATAAACACAGAAAAACAATATTTTAGAGTTGGGCTGGAGCACAAGCTCTCCATCATCCCCCCCCCCCCAAAATGGGGCACCAAAATCTTGGGCTAAGGGGCAAAGTTCTCTCCTTCCATCGCTACTTGCTGCTGAAGTTGGACATGGAGCTGCCCCTGTCCCAAGTGGTCACATTTTAGAGGTCAGTTCTTTAGTCAGCATTTGGAATGTGCTTAATGCCAGGTCCAGTTGGGACATGTCACAGTTGTGGATAGGGAGTGATATCCAGCTTAAGTTATCAAACATCTACAGGACAAGGGTACCAAGCCTGTGGAAACAAATCTAGCAAACAAGGGGAATAGATAAAAAGGCAAGAAGAAGCAAAGAGACAATAACCAGAAACAAGGAAGATATAGGAGCAGGCATGCTACTGGAGTCCATGAGCCCACAACTGTAGCCTTACTCAAGGAAGGATATATGAGTTAAGGGTACAATTTTGTAATCATCTTCTCCAGAATAAACAATAGTTACAGTGTTATCCTTCCCATGTGCTATAATCTCTGCAGCTTTTGGAATATCATCTGGCTTCCATTCTACCCATACTTTAGCTCCCGGTTTTATTCTATCAGTAGAACCAAATCCTTCAATTCCTCTGATAGTTATTTTGGAAGGAGGGTCAGTTTTTACAAGTGGTATTGTTTTACAAAGAGTGATAATCACTTGAACTATCCTATCATTTTTACAAATCTGTATGGGCCCTTCACCAAAATTATGGAATATCACAACACCTTCTCCTTGATAGAATCTATTACTCCAGCCAATGCATGTATTCCTTGAGCTGCTAATCCTGATTTGGGTAAAATCTGTCTAAAGTGAATTTTAGTGATTCTTATGCATAGTCCAGTGGGGATTTTTATTATTTCTTTTCTGTCCAACCAAAAGTCCTCTAAATAATGTAAATCAAACCCTACTGAGCCTGGTGTTCCTGGATACAGCGCTGGGACATCTGGCTTCAAAGTTGAATACTCAATATTTAGGATCTTATGTGTTTGTTGTTTTCTAATTTGCAGATTTGGGGTCATCATTCTGGCTAGAGGTGTACTTCCTCCCAATAGTCTGTTATTTAAGTTATGTAAAGATATGAACAAAATTATCCATCCAATTTTGATATGAATTATTGGAATTGAACTTCCTTAACTGTTTTATCAATAATGCATTCATTCTTTCAATTAACTCAGATGCTTGTGGATAATATGGAATATGATGTATCCATTCTATATTGTTTAGTATACAATACTTCTTCATTTCATTACCTTTGAAATGTGATCCTTTGTCACTTTGACTCTGCATTGGGGTTCCATGAGGTAGACTTACGAGATCTAGAATTTTACAAGTATTTTTCTGGGTTGCATTCTTATAAGGACAAGTCACTAATACACCTGAATAGGTGTCAACACAAGTACATATAAATGTGCATCCTTTATCTTGTGGTAGTGGACCAATATAATTTATTAGCCAGATTTGTGCTAGGACTTTTCCTCTTGCTGTCTCTCCAGTTACTACATGAAGAACAGTTCATTCCTTTTCCAATTGACATATATGATATTCTTCTGCTATCTGTTTTAACAGTGAATGAGAGGTACTAATACCTGGATCTTGAGCCCACCAGTGTGTGGCCTGGACACCCAAATGGCCAGCTGTTTCATGGACCCATTTTGCTAATACCAGATCATCAGTTGTTGTCAAAATAGGGACAATATTTTCAGTAGCAATCTTTGCAAGTCTGTCAGCATGAGCATTGTATTCATGTTCTGGTGTGGTGAGGGTCTCATGAGCATCTACATGAAAAACTGACAAATCAGTGACCAGATACATATTCCAGATATCTTCCCATAATTCTTTGCCCCAGATTTCTTTTCCATGAATTTCCCAATTTTTATTTTTCCACATGGGCATCCATGTAGCTAGCGCATTAGCTACCACCCATGAATCAGTGAATATATGACACTGTCCTCCTTGTTTTATTTTGATGGCTTGATGTACTGCCATAATTTTAGCATATTGACTACTTCTATGTATCCCAGTACTTTCCAAAGTCCTTCTAGTATATGGGTATAGGCTACTGGTTTCCAATGTCTTTTTTGGCCCAAATATCTCTGTCCCATCAGTAAACTATTCATGTCTCTGTTGTTCTTCAGTTAATCCATCATATCCCTCATTCCATTTTACAGAGGACTGTACCAACTGTTGCTTTGGCTCAGGGGGTGTGTCATTCCCCACAGTTTCTATGTTTGCTACAGATTCATATAGAGCAGATAATCTACTTTTGCCTGTTTTCACTCTATTTTGAATGTACCACTTCCATTTGATTATATTAGCCTCTTGGGCATGTCCAATTGGGTGAGAAACTGGGGTACTTATTATCCACGTCATAATCAAAATTCCAGGTCTTGATATCATTTCATGGTCCAGAGTCAGTTGTTCAGTTTCCACCAAAGCCCAATATGCAGCTAACAACAGCTTTTCAAAAGGTGTATACTGGACTCCACATGAAGGGAGTTTCCTACACCAAAATCCCAAGGGTACATTTCTGCTTTGTTATTTTTGCCATGTGCTCCAGTTTGCATAATCATCTCATACAGTCACTTGTAATTCCACTGGACCACTTTGCATGGGCAACAAATCTAGGGCCAATTGTATGGCAGCCTTGGCTTCTTCAAAAGCTTTACTCTGCTCAAGTCCCCAGTCAAATTATTATTTTTTTCTGAGTGACTCTATATAAAGGTTTCAAAATCTGTCCCAAATGTGGAATGTGGCACTTCCAGTATCAAATAATCCTATGAACTTTTGGGCCTCTTCTTATTGGTAGGGGTGGGAAAATCCTGAATATTTTTCCAGGCTTGCAGAAGAATCAGTATTAGTCCCTTGTTCTACTGTATACCCCCGAATTTTACATGTTGAGCTGGTCCTTGAAACTTTGTATGGTTATTTCCCACCCTTTACTTTTCATATGCTCAATTGGAAGAATCAAACTCCTATCCACTTCTTTGCATCTTTTCCCTGTATCATGATATCATCAATGTAGTGGGTAAGCTGTACACCAGGTAGCTTTAATCAATCCAACTGTTCAGCCACAATCCTGTGACAAATAGTTGGGCTATGTAGGTACCCTTGTGGCAAGCCAGTTAAAGTATATTGTTTACCCTGCCAATTGAAAGCAAACTTGTCCCATTGTTTAGCGTCTACTGGATGGTGAATAAGGCATTCACCAAGTCAATAACTGCATACCAAGTCCTATCATATTTCTGGATCCTTTCTATTAAGGTGATGGTGTCTGGAACAGCAGCATACAAAGGAGGAGTCACCTTATTCAATTGTCTATAATCCAAAGTAATTCTCCATGTCCCATTTGATTTTCATACTGACCAATCAGGATTATTTCATCCTGTGTTTGTAGGGACAAACACTCCTGCTTCAACATATTACTTTATAGTTGTGGTAATTTCATCTTGTCACCTGGCACAGAATATTGTTTTAAAATAACTACTTCAGAAGGTTCAGGTAAAGTGATTGGGTCCATTTTTATTTTTCCCAATAAAATTGTATTAATTCTTATCTTCCTTACAGTAAATTGGTATCTTCCTTCAGGTAAATTCAGAGTCATGCCTCTCAATATATCTTTTCCAATGATGTATTTGGGAATGGGTAAAACAACCACAGTATATTCTTTCTTAGGTAATTGCCCAATATTCATTGCTATTTTGACCTGTCTGGCTGATATTTCTGCCCTTCCTAGAACTGGGATGCTAATAGGAGTTCCATGTTTAAACTTATCAGGGTTTCCATAGATAAGTGTGGACTCAGCCCCAGTGTCAAGCAAGCCCTAGTTACAGTAGTTGATCCATTCTTCCAATATATTGTTAAACCAATATGGGGTCTGAAATCTCCACTGTATATGTCTTTAATATAGACTGGGGTTAGCCCTATTTCCTATTCTCCTTGAAGGTGGGGCAAACTTGGATACAAAGATTTAGATTCAGGAGTACCTGCAGGGGTGGTTCCTGCTTCCCTATTCATTCTAATGTTAAGTACCTTTTCTTGGTACAGCTTATGCAGCTCTTCAGTTGGAATACCATCTATTTTTCTAAAGCATACCCCTTTTCTCAATATAGCAGTTAACAGTTCCATTCTTCTAGGTCTATTTTCTCTTTGAATCCCCTGGCTGTTTATTCTTCTCTCTCTAGGAAATTTATCTTGTCCCCATTCCCTCAGCTCACTTAATTATGAAATCTTATCTAGCACCTCTGAAAGAGGTTGCCCTATTTATCCAATTAATAGAGTCAGAATTAGGTGCTTATAAGCAGGAGGAGCCATCTTCATTATGATATTTTTATGAGGAACTCCTAGGGAGGTTTCATGATATGCATTTGCATCTCCAACTAGGATAGCAGTTTTCATTACCTCCTCCTTTAGCTTTCTCATACAATCTCTAAATGAATACCAGGGTCTGTCTCCACCAGGCCAAATAGAGTCAGTAGGATATTGCTTTTTGCATCCCTCTGCAGCTAAAGCTAACAGATTAGTTCTTTTGAGGCCTTCTCACATGTGGTGATCCCTAAAAGCTTGGTGTACAAAAGGATTCTGACTGAGACTTATGAATTTTAAGCAATCCTTACTGTCCACTGTTGTTCCTCTGGCACCTTCATCAGTGATTCTTACTATCCAAGACACTAAAGACTCTTCCATTCTTTGGGTGAATCTACTCAATATATCAGTAATCTCCTGTTGAGTGTAATCCTCAATTATCTCCCTGGACTCTGTTTGACCCTAGAGGTTCTCCTGTCTTCTTCTTCCTATGGGGAGAACTTGTACATTAGAAGACTCCTCATGTAACCGTGTTCCATTCTCCACATATTCTCCTGGCAGCTGTTGGGGCAACTCTGCCTAGCCTGTACAAAAGCTGCATGCACATACCTTCTGCTAGGTTTTTGCTTCCTTTTAGCCACATGAACAGTAGCTTGTTCCTGGACCACCTGAGTCTCTCTAGTTTGCTCTTCTGAATGCTGTGGTACAGAAGAATCCTCAGGCAAACCAGCCAACTCCCTAGCCATCTGAGTTCTTTCCTCCAGCAGCTTATCCCTACTTTTACATGAGGAAATAACTTTTTAGCAGGAGCCAGCCTTTCCTGCACATTCCTGCTAGTTCTGCTCCTGGTTCTATGGGTATTCCTTGGAAACATCTTTCCAAATCTCCAGTTACTCTTTCTTTTAGCCTTGGTTCCCAATTTTCACAGGGCCCTGTGCTTTTGGCCCATTCTCTGGCTAGAGAGGAGTAAGGCAAATCCTCCCCTCTTGGGATAGCCATTTCTCCCTTTAAAACCCCTGCTTCCAAAAAGAGGCCTGACATTTTTGTGATCCCACCCTCATCATCAAATGTTTCAACAATGCAATATTCACAGTGACTATGGTAACTATAAATATGCTTATATGGTTATTCATCACAAAATATACCATGGTCTCTACATGGGGAATAAAGCTAGAACATTTATTAAAATACCAGAAAAATAAATCCCAGGACCAGAAAGTCAAATCCATTATAGTAGATAGGAAGTTGGCACATGTAGTTAATGTAGTATACACCCACATTCTCAAGCCTTCAAAACAGAACAGGTTACCTCAGGCAAAGGTCCTCCTTTCCCCATTCATGGCAACTGCTTAGCATCCAGGAAGCATGCTTCCAGAATCTCTCGCCCAGCAATTCTGGTCCCTCAGCAGTCCTCAGTAGGAGTCCTTAGCAGAAATTCTGGCTGACTCAAAGAAGAAATGCCACTTCTATCTTTGCTGCTGCTTGCCTCCCCTGCTGCTGCTATTGCTGCTGCTGCTGCAGCTACTGCCGCCAATCAGTGCAGACACTAAACCTTGGCTTCCACTTCCTCTTGCCCCACCCCTTCCTGCTATGTCAGCAAATTCAAGGGGCATGAAAGATCATTAAATCCCATAACCTTACCCACATGGATAGTGCTGAGAGTAGGATGGGAATTACAGAACATACTTCTTCAGTTCAGTGTGTGTGTGTGGAAACAAAAATATCCCCTAAAAGAGAAATGCAGCTAGTATGTTGCTGCTGCTGCTGCTAACACTACTTCACACACTGCTTCATCAGTCTCATTGCTATGCTAAGGCATAAAAACATAGGAAATTAAAGACTTCCAAAAGGAAAGTCATCTATGTAAGTCATTGTTTAATGATTGATATTAAAACCAAGGCAAAAATAGGCATGTGATAATATAAACAGATAAATATAAATTAGAAAGATATTGATTTATATAATATAATCTACTATATTAATGATAGAAGGTATGGATTTGTGTTATCATTACTTTTAGTATTATTTTCCTAAAGGTTTCCAGTGAGTAAAACCAAAACTTGCAAATAAGAGTAATCCATGAATGCAATTTTCATTGATTTCTTAAGATCTAAAAATATATAATTATAATAAACAGTATGCATCTTTTAATTAGAAAATTAGCAATACTATTTATGACCTGCATTAATCTCTTTTTGGTTGCAACATAAGAGAAACCATTACCTGTTGAAAAACTAAGAACTTTAAATCCAAATTTACTTCTTATCCTCTCTACCCACAAGACATTTTAGCTAAGCATTTATCAATAAAAATAGATCTTGAGTTTCCGTAAGCCTGCTAACTTCCCCATATTGGTATGTCAATTTTTGTCTTTACCCAGGGCGTTACTATCCCTGGACTTCTTTACTTCTTAAATTCCAACTAAATCTGTGCATCTTCACATTTTCATTTATACTTTTATGACTGAATACTTAATTCTTGCAAACACATATGACTGAGGCCCTATGCTGAAGTCAGACTCTTAGAATGGCCCAAAGAGGCAGTATTTAGTTTCAATGCCAAGAAAAAATTCCTCGCACAATTATGACAATGATACTTATATTTGCATTTCATATTCTTAGTGACCTACTTTTTTACATAGTAATATTAATCAATAATAATGATATTCAGGTTGCTCAACAATCATCTACAACAATAATGACGTATAGAAACAGCATATGGAAGCAATGTTTTTTTAATGAAATTTCTAAATATGGTTATGTTGGCTTGCTCTATTCATCATCAATTTCATTAACAATTCACAGTCATGGTGAAGATCAAATGAGATGATACATACAAAAGGGTTTATAAAAGGTCCTTTGTGTTTTCAGTATGCTGGGGCACTGGGTGCAGAAACTAGAAAACTGTACTTGCAGTAAAGAAGATCCGAGGGTGAATCCCACTTCGAGCATTTAATAACTAGGTTACCCTGGGCAAGTCATTTAAACCTCTTACAGTCTTGTTTCCTTACATGTGAAAAAGATATAATGATACTTCACAAAGTTTTTGTGAGAGTCAGAAAAGATAATCAATATGAAATATTCACAAGTTTGGTATTGTTTTCTAAATAAAAGTTGTACTTATTTTTTTCAGGTGAAATTTGGTTAAAATGATATGTAAAATATAGGCACATACATTTTGGTTCCACCAAATTATTTCTTCAATATGGACACTCTATCTACCAAAGCAGACTGACAGAATACCTTTAAATTTATAGTCTTTGAGAGTTGCATGGAGGAAAGACAAATTAGATACTAAGAGGGCCATAAAAATAGTGTATTTCAGAGTCAGGACTTGAACCCAGACATTACTGATTCCTGATCCAATATATGAATTTAGTCATTAGCTTAAGGTTCTAAGTATGTATTTTTCTCCAAGAAATTCAGTCAGTGAAATAATTTACAGGAATTGATTTTTTTGATGTTTAATGGGTAACACTTCTACAAACAAAAATGTGGTTAACGTGTGGCATTTATGGAAGTATCAACTAAGTTTTTGTCATCCCACAGAATTTGATTTTCCCAAGGTCCCAGGGCATAAGAGCCACATCAGATGAATTTCTGACCCACTGTGCCTAAGTATATACTCATGCAATGGTTGTAATGTGAACTGTTAATCTGCCAGCATGGGGGGTTTCTTTCCAATTACGAATGAGTTTTAGCCTCAGGACTTGCCAAGGGCATTCTAACCTTCCAAAATAACTTATGTAATATTTAATTGGTAACCACATCTTTTATATGTTTTCTATAGCAAGCATGCATGCATTTAGGGTTAGAATGATTATTTTATTTTTTCCTAAGTTGTTTCCGTTATTAAGCATTGAAAACTGGTAGAACACAATACAGCAATTTTTAGATTATGTTATACACAAATACATGCATACATGTAAACATACATAGATGTATAAAGACATATATAACATGTACATTTGTGTTGTGGTTTAGTCATTTCAGTGATGTCTGACTTTGTGACCTAATTTGGTATTTTCTTAGCAAAAATACTGTATTGCTTTGATATTTTCTCCTCCAGTTCATTTTACAGATGAGGAGACTAAGGCAAAGAATATTGTTACTTGCCCAGAGTCGCACAGCAAAAAAGTGTCTGAGACCAGATTTGAACTCACCAAGATGCATCTTTCTGAATCCAGGCCCAGCACCCTATTTTCTGTATCTCCTAGGTGACCATAACTGGGATGTATATACAGAATCTAAAATATCTTAGTGCATCTTTTAAGCTTTAGTAACTTCAGAAGTATAAATGCTACAAATTCACGGTAAACTATTTGCAGGACAATTATTTAGATTTGTTGTGCCTTTACATGTTTCAGTGAAATTTGAATAACTATATTTTTAGTTTAAAAAGAAGGAAGAGTCATCATACATTGCATTGCAACAGTTTCTACATGCCACTTTTTCAGAACTGTGAATTGGCACTATAATGGCTACCTTAGTCATGTGATCTATCTTTCTTAGACTTTTTATTGTGAGGCAACATCTAATCTGCCATGTATGCATCAAAAAAATCTAATTATTTGAATGATCTTAAAGCTAATATTATAAGTCAAATACTTTTAGTCACTGAGTAATAATTGATTCAATTTTTTAGTAAGTTTGAAAATCTACTAGAGTGATCTAAAGCATGACTATGTTATTATTAAAATTAAAATATTAATTTTTATAAGAAACATGTCAAACTTTTAAAATGTTAAACATTAACCTTTCAAATGTTTATTTTTGTTAGCTTATTTTTGTTAGCATTTTTACTTTTGAAGTTAATAAAGCTGTACTAAGGCTTTGGGGACTGAAAATCATTATAACTAACTGTCTTATCTATAGTGACTTTCTTTTCCCTAATACATTATAAGCTTAAATTATGCCTCAGACACTTACTAACTCTGTGGCCCTAGGCAAGTCTTATAATTCTTTTTGTGTATCAGTTTCCACATTTGTTAAATATTTATAATAACAGTGTCTACCTTCTAGGGCAGTTGTAAGGATCAAATGTGTAAATATATACAAAATGTCATGCAAATCTTAATTCACTATACAAATTATATTTATCATGCTTATTTCACTATTGTATTATTAATAACAATGATCAAATAATTTGTCTTTTTTGCAGTTTAAAAAATGTTGTTTTTTTAAAATATAGTCAAACTTCTATTCTTTTGGTCTGAATGGTGTGACAAGGTGCTTTACAGACTGACAAAGAGGAAAATACTTTTTGCCTGTTCTATAAATCAAAGGGAGATATTCTCTTTTGCCTGTGTAAATGATATGAGTTGACCTAAAACAGGCATTCTGTAACCATAACCTTAATGTGCCTGTGAGTATTTTTTAAGGAAGACAAAGAGGATACAGCTATAGTTAGCCCCAAATATAAATAGAACATACCCTTAAAATAAGATCTCATTGCAAAAGAGGTGGGTGGAATCTAGATGCACACTAAAAACGCTCAATAATATTATCATAAAATATATTTATTTTGAAAGGTAGACAATTGAAAAGGGAGTGGGGCGATTGCAAGCAATATCTGGAATTGTTTGAAATGGGGCTCACAGGACATTTCTGGTACCTGCAGAGAAGATAAGCAGAGACATCAGTACATATTCACCATTGCTTTAGGGAAAACACACACACACACACACACACACACACACACACACAGCCTAAAGGTAGGGAAGACAAAAAATAGTTAAGCACTTTTTCAGGCTATATTCAAAATTTTTAATAGCCAGATTTGGTGGGAGTAGTTGATGGCATATATCCAAATAGAAATAACATATAGAAATTAGTTATGACTATTTCTGGGAAGGAAAAAAGACGGCACATGTATTTAACATGGACATACATATGTACAGAATACTTCTGAGTTTCTCCTCGTGAAGAGGCTAGAAGCCTATTTCTGGGAGAATTATGATGAAATATGATGGCATTATACTGGAGAGACTTTGCAGCATCCTTAAACATTCTGTAACTGGTTTGTTTGGGTCTTCTGATCGCATGATTAGAAGAAGTCTTGACTCATAAACTTAGACTTCTGTCTCTTGCCTGACAACCTCCGATTCTAGATAATGCTGTACAGGAGTGACTTAGGACTTCTGTGTTGAGGCCAATACATTTCCTTTCCCTTTATTCTTTTCCATTTTAAGTGGAGGAATTGGAGCCTCCAAACTAGTGAGTTTTGAAAGGTCAGGAAAGTTATTCTCAATCTATGTATAAATACCCAGAGGATCAAAGAATTATATATGTATATTGAGTAACATTTGGGACCTGGCCCATCGTTAGCTGGAATTAGAATCATTTGTCAGTGATACCACATTTCAATGGAAAATTCTTTTTTTTTTTTTTTTGCTTTTGCTTTTTGGAGGGGGGAAGGTAGGGCAATTGGTGTTAAGTGACTTGCTCAAGGTCACAGCTAGTTTTTGTGTTAAGTGTCTGAGGCCAGATTTGAACTTAGGTCCTCCTGACTCCAGGGCTGGTGCTCTATTCACCATGCAGGATGGGAATTTCAATATTTTAAAACAATTGAGATGAATCTGAGTTTATTCTGAAAAATCTCATATGTAAGATATATGAAGATTGTGCTACCAAGTTTTTAGGGGAAATGTTTGTACTTTAGTTTTTGCATCTACATTTGAAGGAAATATCCCTTTGTAAAAATTGATTGCTATTAAATGATGAAATGGAATTAGAGCATGTTAGTCATTGGTAGCTAATAGCAAAGATGTATAGCAACAAAACCAAAGAGGCTCAAGTTGGTGATATTGTCAGAAGAAGCTCAAATCCTCAGGTGAACCTCTACTAATCTGGGGAGTCAATGTAGCCAGTCTGGCTCTGGCAGAGAAAAGTCATGGTACTACACATAAAAAAATACATTGACATCAGAGCACAGGAGCTGTTGTAGTACTCATTTCTTCAGATTAAAATAATAGATTTAGACCTCTGAAGAGACTTCAGAAGTCATTTGAGCTGCCTCATTTTACAAATGAGGAAACTCAAGACCATGGAAGTTAAATGATTTGCCCAAAGTCATGAGTAATAAGCATCAGCAGTGAAATCCAAAGTTGTCTTCTGATTTCAGGACTATTTTTTTCTTTCCACTGTTTAATATGACCGCCTATTGTAAGGCTATTTGGGTCTTTTGTCAATCACAACATATATGTTTAGGTTATCAACGCAGAATATCCAAAGGTAGAATAGTAAGTGATTAGAGAAAGATTAAATGGAGTAAAATTGCAGATTAATACATAGAACAATTCAGTTAATGGTGTTAGAGCTAGAAAAGGACCAGGAGTATAGATCAGTAATTACTGGTCTTAGTTAGTGATTACCTGCTGCATATTTATCAAAATATATTTTTGTCTTTCAACAGTGAGCAATCACCTTGGAGAAAGAATCTGAAGTTAAATTGGGAAATAGATTTTCTTCTTTGTCCATAACTGAGCTTTTAAATTGTCTTCATATATTTTAGAAATATGAAATTGTTGCCTTTCTCTCATTTTTCTATATAGCAATGGAAAAGTGAGGTAAAACATTATAAATAAGAGTAAAGACATTATTCCTTCAATTTATTTTATTCTCCATCTGCTTTCAACATTCTAGTTAATGTCAATTTCTTCCCCAAATTGCCGGAGGGTACTTGTCTTAAATAGAGCTCAGTGTCAATCTGTGATTAAAGGTACCATGTGAAACAAAACTTTAAGACCAGGACCTTCAAATGTAACATGAGCTCTAAAACTCAAAAGCCGTGTATTTGATACTGTCTCCATATTAGGAGACTGAAAATCCTATTGGCATTGGTCTTGAACATGAAAGGAGGTGCCAATAGTATGTGATGTCATCTTTAAGCAGGAGGTATATTTTGATGGACTCTAAATTTATGTTTACTTAATTATTCTTGTCTAGAGTTATATTGCCTGCAAATGCCACCAGATATTGGAAATACAGGTACCTCTTGTGAATCTATCAAATCATTCTGTAGTATTTTCTCCAATTTTTTTAGCCCATGGAATATGAACTCCTTAAGATCAGCAACTTTCTTTTGTCTTTCTTTATATCTCTAGCACTTATCATGATGCCTGGCATGAAGTAGGCACTTAACAAATGCTTGTTGATAAGACTTGACACGACCACTGTTGCAATCAAATGGTTCTACAACTCTATTTCCTATCTCCACTCATTTCCAAATACATTTGTACATTTGGATTGCTCTGTTTGAGGCAAATGCCTGTAAGCCAAATCTTATAGCAGTGGCTTGTTTAATGTGAAGAGCACTGACTCTTGGCAGTATATATAGACTAGTGGGACCCAAGTTACCACCTATTTTTCAAGGGACACAGATCAACTCTATCCTAAACAGAGGTAGCTAAATGGTACAGTGGATAAAACACTGGGCCTAAGTTCAAATCCAGTCTGACAATCATTAACGGTATGAGCCTTGACAATTAATTTAACTTCTGTCTGTCTCAGTTTCCTCAATTATATAATCTGGTTGATAGCAACTACCTTTCAGGTTGTTGTGAGAATCAAATGAAATAATTTTTGTTACAGCTCTTATTGCAGAGCCTGGCACATCATGGGAGGTGCTTAATAAATGCTTTTGTTTCCATTTCCTCATTAAGTAACAAATTGATTTTCCTGATCTTTTGTGGGCTATTTAAAGGTTATTATAGTTCTCCAGTACATTTTTCTTTTTTTTTTTTAATTTACTTAGTTATTTTTAGTTTTCAACATTTGTTTTCACAAGATTTTGAGTTAAAACTTTTCTACCTGTCTTTCCTCTATCCCCACACCAAAAATAGCAAGCCTACTGAATGCCCCTTTCTCCAATCTCTTCTCTCTTATATCCTCCCCCATCACCCTCCTAACTTTCTATTAGGGCAATATGAATTCCTATACCCCAGTGCCTGCATATCTTATTTCCCAGTTGCACTTAAGAAAAAAAAATTTTAAACATTTGTTTTTAAAACTTTTTTGAGTTCCAGATTTTTTCCCTTCTTCCCTCCTCAGCTGCCCTCGCTGGGAAGATAAGCAATTCAATATAGGTTGTAAATATGTAATTACTCCAGTCATTTCCATAGTAGTTATGTTGTGAAAAACTAAATATATTTGCCTCCATTCTATCCCCTCCTACTTATTCTATTTTATCCTTTGACCCTATCCCCTTACAAAAATATTTGCTTCTAACTACCCTCATCCCAACCTGCCCTTCCTTCTATCATCCCCCCTCTTATCCACTACCCCCCTATTTTCCTGTAGAGTAAGATACCCACTTGAGTGTACATTTTATTCCCTCCTTAAGCCAAATTCAATGAAATTAAGGTTGTCCCATTCCCTTTCACCTCCCTGCTCTTCCCCTCCATTGTAACAGTTTTCTCTTGCCTTTTTTACATAATTTACCCTAATCTATCTCTCCCTTTCTCCTTCTCCCCCCAATCCTCTCCTCTTAATTTTATTTCTTAGATATCATCCCTTCATATTCAACTCATCCTGTACCTTTTGTTTATGTATACATGAACATACATATGCCCACACTCACATATATATTTATATACACATACACCCTCCTATACATACACATATGTGTGTATATACACACACGTACATATATATATTCCCTTCAACTATCCGCATGCTGAGAAAAGTAGTATGAGTTACAATTATTATTTTTCCATGTAGGAATGCAAATAGTTCATCTTTAATAAGTTCTTTATGATTTCTTTTTCCTGTTTACCTTATCATGCTTCTCTTGCTTCGTGTATTTGAAAGTCAAAATTTCTGTTCAGCTCTGGTTTTTTCATCAAGAATGCTTAAAAATCCTATATTTCATTGAATGGCCATATTTTCCCTTATAGCATTATATTCAGTTTTGATGGGTAGGTGATTCTTGGTTTTAGTCCTAGCTCCTTTGACCTCCAGAATATCATATTCCAAGCCCTTCAATTCCTTAATATAGAAGCTGCTAGGTCTTGGTTTATCCTGATTCTTTTTTCCACAATACTTAAATTGCTTCTTCCTGACTGCTTGTAATATTTTCTCCTTGATCTAGGACTTTGGAATTTGCTATAATATTCCTAGGTGTTTTCTTTTTGCAGATTTTTTCATGAGGTGATTGGTGAATTCTTTCAATTTCTGGTTTTAGAATATCAGCAATTTTTTTTTTTGATAATTTCTTGAAAGATGGTGTCTAGGCTCTTTTTTTTTAAATCAGGGCTTTCAGGTAGCCCAATAATTTTCAAATTATCTCTCCTGCATCTATTTTCCAGGTCAGTGGTTTTCCAATGAGATACTTCACATTGCCTTCTATTTTTTCATTTGTTTGGATCTGTTTAATAGTATCTTGATTTCTCATAGTCATTAGTTTCCAGTTGCTCCAATCTAATTTTGAAGGAGTTATTCACTTTGTGAGTTTTTGATATTCCTTTTCCATCTAGCAAATTTGGCTTTTTAAGGCATTTTTCTTCTCACTGGCTGTTTGGGTCTCTTTTGCCCTTTGAGTTAGTCTATTTTTTAAGTTGCTATTTTCTTCGGTGTATTTTGGTTCTCCTTTAGCAGGCTATTGACTCACTTTTCATGATTTTCTTGCAGCATTCTCATTTCCCTTCCCAATTTTTTCTCCACTTCTCTTACTTGATTTTCAAAATCCTTCTTGAGCTCCTCCATGGCCTTTAACCAATTCATATTTTTCTTGAAGGCTTTTGATGCAGGAGTTCTGACTTTGTTGTCTTCCTCCGACTCCATGCCTTGATCCTTTTTGTTCCCAAAAAAGGATTCTATGTTCTGTTTGTGCTTCCTCTGCTTGCACATATTGCCAGCCAATTACTTGACTTTTGAGCTATTCACCACAGTAGATCTCTGCTTCCAGAATGGAGAGGGTTTTGTCCCAAATCACTGGCATTTTTGCAGCTGCTGGAGCTATTAGGAGGGAGCCCTCTCTGCAGCCCCCACAAGCTCTGGCTCACTGGCCACACAACCCAGGAGCACCACCCAAGACCAAAATCCAGATCAAAGTAGGTTAAAGCAAGAGTGATTACCTCCTGAATGGTCACTTCGTCCTCCTATGATATGCTGGCGAGGAGCTCCTGAGGCAACAATGCTGCAGATGCTACATGACCATCGTACCTCTGCTGCTTCTCACCCCAGGGTGCAGGTCCACACACTGTGCTCTTTAGTCCACCCATGTTCCAACAGTGTTCCACACTGACCTTTTGCTTTGTCTTTGGGGTTTATAGATTGAGAAGTCTGGAAACCTCCATAGATGTTGGTGATTCACTCTTCTGAAGTCTGTTCTGGCCACCATTGGTTGGGGTCTCCCTAAGGCTAGAACTGTGTGGCTCATGGGGGACTTTGTTGGGCTTCTAGCTCAGTGTGATAGACTTTCCTATCAGTGTAGCAGCAAGCCCAGCATGCCCAGGGTGGCTGCCAACACAGGTTCTTATATCTGCTTTTCTGAAGGAAAGAAATTCAAAATGGGTTAACAACCTTGCTTTAATCAATTAAAAATATATTGTTTACCTAGTTCAGGGAAAAAAGGTCAGCAACCTGAATTTCAGGGAATACAGACAGAAGTTACAAGACAGAGAAACATTTCAGCAGACAGGCTTCCAAACTGTCCAACCATTATATACATCCATACCTAATCACAGTTACCAGAGAGGGAAGCATCAACATCTGGGTTTTCAAAGCTGGGAGGCTCTCAACGGCTGCCCAGAGACTCATCTGGTCAAGTCACATAACACTTCTCAAAGTGAACCTCAAAAACAAAGTCTCACATCGGGGATTATATAGCCTTCTCCTGGGTCAGATTATGTAAAAACCCTCTTGACCCATTGCCCAATCACAAAGAACCAGGATGTGGGTGTTCCTGAAAAAACAAGCCTCCCACCACAAGCTCCAGGTGCACTTAACTTAGAGCCAGGGAAGATCTTAAAAATTTATATATACAATAGCAGTCAGCCTGCCAAGCTGCGTTCAGTGGGAGATTTGTTTCTCTCCATCTCTTTGTGGGTTCTGTAGCTCTAAAGTTTGGTTAAAGTCATTTTTTACATATATTGGAAGTGATTGGAGATGGAGCTCATGCTAAGTTTGTGCTTCTACTCCACCATCTTGGCTCAGCCCCTCTCCAGTATATTTTAAGCAGTGTTCCACTAGATGTCACAAATTGTAGAACTTGTTGGATAGCATTTGCAGGTAAAACAGACTGTTGGTGATGGGAATTCAAATTAGCAATCACCAAGAAAGGCATCCTGAATCCTGTCATAATTTCCTTCATTAATGCTTGATGGTTTGGCTTGGATTTTGGTTTTATAATCTCTTGATCTTATTGATTGGAGTTCCTCATTCCCAGAATGATTTCCTTCTCTGTTTTTGAATCCCTTTGGTTCTGATCTCATTGTCTTTTTATTTCCTTTTTCTCAGATTCAGTCTTCTTTTCTACCAGATCCCATCTGAGACCAAAATTCTCGGGATGATTGGGCCCCTCAGAAGACCCTGATGTCTGGGCTGTTTCAAGCCATTCAACCACTGATTTCACTACAGCAGGTCACCTTTCTGTACTGACAGATAATCATATCCCAAGCAGAGTTTAGACTTAATCTATACTTGATAAATTCAATGAGTCAAGGTTGACAGATATGAAGCAATGCTGGAAAGAGGAAACTTTTTGCTGGTTTCCTATTTTGCTAAGGTGAAATAGACAAACAATACTCCCCTAGTTTCTGCTGATAGGCAGACCTACCTATTTAAATCCTAGCCTTCACAGAACTTTGTGCCAATAGCTATAGCCAGTGATTACCATAAATAATGATGATGATGATGATGATGGTGATGATGATGATGATGATGACGACGACGATGATGATGATGACGACGACGACGATGATGATGATGATGATGATGATGATGATGATAAATGCTTGGACATAGATATGCAAACCTGTAACCAATGTTATTAGGGATACTGAGGCTGATGGATCATTTGATACTAAATTTGAGCTTTAGTAGGGCTAAAGCTGATTGGTAGTTCACATAAAGTCAGTCAGTGATGGTGAGTGCCTGAGAGTAAGAAGACACTAAGATGTCTATGGGAGATGATCTGGAGCAGGACAAAAGCAATCCAAGTCAAAACTTCCATGCAAGTAGTAGTGGGGCCAAGCTCATGAGGGGCACCTGTGTTTCTAGTTGGGCTGAAATAGGAATTCTTCAGTCTCAAAAAATAAAAATCTATTTGTCTGAAGATAATGAGCAAGGCACATGTTCAATAGGACAGACTGTGAAACATGGATCCCTGAATTGTTGGGAACCATTTGGGCAGCATATATGATTCCATGGACATCCTCTCCTACCTGATTCTACCTGAGATAAAAACAAAGCAAAATTAACCAAAAAGTACTAATCTATTAGTAGTGGTAATGGTTTTACTAGTATTTAAATAACATGCATTTTGTGCAAGGCACTATACTAAGCACTTTTAAAATATTATCTCATAAGATTCTCACAACAATCTGGGAATGAGGTTGGGGGGAGAGATGGTATCATTATTCTTATTTTACAGGTGAGGAAACTGAGGCAAATAAAGATTAAATAACTTTCCCATAATCATTGGGTTGGATTTGATTTACAAGCCCAGTGTGCTATCCACTGCCCTTGTTGAAATGATACTAAAGTAGGATATCATAATTTTGTGATTAATTTATTTCCTTTATTAAGGACATAAAGAAGTATGTATCGTCTATTGTAAGCATTAATGTTGTAAAAGAGAAAATTACCATTTGCCAGGGACACTACCTCCCATTCTATTTTCTAGTAGACACAGTTAGGTGGTACAATGAAGAGAGATCTAAGCTTGGATATAGGAAGACCTGAGTTCAAATCCAGCTTCAGACATTGAGCTGGATGACAATTAACAAATTGAATAACCTCCCTCAACCTGAGTTTAATTTTATTAAAATGTATGAAACTATAGCATCTACCTTCCAGGGTTATTTTGAGGATAAAATTATAAGGTTTGCACTGTGTAAACCTTAAAGTGCTATATTAATGTTGGCTATTATTATTCCCTCTGGGCTACTATGAATATTTAATATTTTAATAATAGACCCTGATAATATTTAGTCAATCACTGGAGGGAAAAAGCCAAACTAAAGAAAACATAACAATGTTTATTGAAGAGAGTTTCAAGATGTGAAAGAAAAGTAGCAATTAGTCAAATGACTATACATAACCAATACATTTTCTGAATATTTCTGTTTTTCAATAAATGTCTTTGACATATTGTAGGCAAGTTTAAATAATCCAGAAACTTGGTTTAACTGACTTTTTCAAGAAATAAGTCATTTTTTGGCATAAACTGGTGGAATTGACTATTTGTCTTATTATTCTATTGATACAGTCAGTGTTGTTTCAGTAATCCAATTAAACAAATATTTGTTAAGTGCCAATTGTGTACATGTCACAGAATTGGGTGACTTGATTTGAGAAGGCTGAAGACTGGGAAAGTTTGCTCCTTAACAAATGTTAGCCTTCTAGTCTCAATAACTAAATGGTGATAGTGGACACCTCACAGAGATGTAACATGATATAGATAGCAGGTCATCAGCATTCATGTTAGATCTGGGTTCATGTTTTCCTTCTAACATGTACTAGCTGTGACTGTGGGCAAATCATTTAAATCCTTAATGTTCCCAGGGAACATTCTAATTGATTAGTGTTAGAAGAAGGAAGAATAAGAGGGAAGAAGTAGGGAGGAGGAAAAGAAGGGAAGGAAAAAAAGGAGGGTGGGAAGGAAGCTAACAGGGAAGGGGAGATGGAAGGAGGAGTAAGGGAAGTAAAGAAGTAGGGTAGGAAAGGAGGAAGGAAGGGCAGAAAGAAAGAAGAGAGGAAGAAAGGAAGCAATTACAGAGGGAAGGAAGGAGGAAGAACGGAAAGAAGAATGGAAAGGAGGGGGGAGGCAAAGAAGGATGGAGGGGAGAGGAAAAGACAGAGGGAAGGAAGGAGAGAAAGGAGGAAAGGAAAGATAGGAAAGAAAGAAGAAGAGAAAGGGGAGGGAGGGGGAGAACATCTCTCCAAATAATATAATCTGTTGACCTATTGACATAGATATAGCAGGTATATTGATTCTAACAAAAACAGGTCAAGGGAATTCATCCTACAATTTTTAATGTACACTTTGGTGGAATCAGTTTAAAACAAATCAACTAAGTTCTCTCTCTCTAAGCTTTTTCCTAGGATAATGAAGTAGTTTCACTCAGCAGAAACCTATGAATGCTATATGTTTTAACCATATTTTGCCAGCATTTTTTTCTCATTTTCTGGGCTGATTTACAGAGATTAGAGGTTTAAGGAAAAACGGTTCAGGGTAAGCATCTTGTTTACATTGTATAAAATGACAGCTCAGACAGAATACATAGTGTGTGAACACAGGCAGACATGTAATCTTATGTGACTGTGACAGTGGATCGCCAACCTTATGTCATTATCAGTGGTTTAAGCCTCTTCAATGGTACTTTGGGGAATCACTCTAGCCACCTGGCATTTTGTGATTCTTTGCTATTAATTACAGCCACAAGCTGCCTTTGGGGAGGTAACAGTTGTCACAATGCCATGGGAGAACTGGGTGTTAGAGTAGAAGTCAGCTTCCTGGTAAAATACTTAAAAAAACCCAAGAGTGAACAGTCAGGGGCCTCCATTGTTTTGTACTTAGCAACTAAGTGACTGTTCTCATACAGGGAAGAAATTCCTGACCCACTGTCACTGGGCCCACACTGTGAGCTGTCTTATAGTGGGGATGGATGTGAACCAAGTCAACCACACTCTCCCACCATGTCGTGCTTGTGATCGATGGCTTGAATGTGCAATCTGGCTAGCGAGGTTAATGATGTGGCCTGTAGCCATGAAACCAAGTCAAGCTAGTTGCCCCATATAGACATTGAACCCATGACCTTGGCCTCATTAGTAGCATGTTCTAAAAGGACCCCTACAACCTCATCATCTCTGAGTGCTACAATGAATCTTGACAAACGAAAGAGAAGAAACCTGTGACTGGGAAGAATGACTATCCTTTCCAGGAAAAAAAATAACCTTTACAATGAAGTATGATCCTGGCAAGTTATTTGACCATGGTTGCAGAAGCTAAAGCATCAAGATAATGAGCTGTCACCAAATCTTCCCTCCCCTTCCCCCATACTCATTCTACCGTACAGATTTCTTTAGGGTTTCGGGGAGGATATCTCCTCCCCACTGTGTATGTGTGGTATTCTGTTCCCCACCCACTAGTACACAAACCCAAGTTGCTTTCCCTGCTCACACATTTCCAGTTTTTCACAACTATGTCCTTGTTCTTTTCTACACACCTGCCGTCATCCCACTAAATTCATCTTGAAAACAGAAGGGGCAAAGTGTTTATCTAAATGCTAGATTATGGAATCTCATTGTCTACAGTTTCAAAATCTTTTATTTCCACAAGATGTTTTCAAATGCAGGAATCGCTTGTATGAATGTTTTAAATGTCATTTTGTTATTCTTTTTATTTTATTATTACTATTTTTTTAGTTCAAGAAGGCCCAGTAAAATGTAATTTTATTGTGAAATGATTTTCAGGTGTCAAAGCTCCTTCTTGGGCACTGAATCAGATGTCCAAGGTCAGATCTTGTTACTCTTTTCCTTTTTTTTTTCTGAAGGGGGAAGGCAGGTCAATTGGGTTAAGTGACTTGCCCAAGGTCACATGGCTAGTAAGTGTTAAGTGTCTGAGGTCGGATTTGAACTCAAGTTATCCTGATTCCAGGGCCAGTAATCTATTCACTATACCACCTAGGCACCCCAATATTGTAATTCTTAACCAAGGAAAGTCATCTATACCTGGAATTGTTGATTTTCTCTATTGAAGGGCCCACGGAAGGAACTTGTTATAAATTAAATTTGAAAAGATAAATACTTATATCCACTCTACCCTATATTCCATTTGTACTAATAATGTAAGTCTTGAAGATATAGGAGTTATTTATTTTATAGAATATGTACCAGAAATAGAAAAGACTGCTTTGGAAGGTAATCTCCATCACCAGAGATTTTCTAGTGTCTTGATGTTAGGGAGTGTTCTTATTTAGACAGAGTTGATACTTTTCTTCCAATTCTCAGATCTCTGAAAAATAAAACTTAACATAGAAAAAAGCAAGAATTTTTATCATGCCTTACAATGGGTATAAACATAAAAATGCATACATTACTTAGAATCCAAATCAAGGTCCAATTTAGAGGTTTCCAAGAAAGTACTGAAATTGTGCTCTGTGTATGACTCTCTCTCTTTCTTTGTGTGTATACATACATACCTATGTATGTATACACACATATGCATATATGCACAATGCTTAAATGGAAAAATATTACTTCATGCATATAATCATTTTCTAGCATACATATGCCATGAACAAACCAGATTTTTCCAGTAATGAAACAGAGAATGATTAAAAAGAAATATTTTAAGTTTAGAATTTATACTCTTGTTATATATGATTCATTACGTAAAGAAAATGGGTGTCAAGATTATGAAACAAAGCAGTAATTGGACATTAGGATAATTATCCACAAAAGATAAAGCATGTAAAAGTTAAAATAAAAAACACAAAAACATCAGTTTGGCTATAATCTATAAGATTAAATGTCTGTTTTGAAACTCGATACTATCTGCAGTACAATAGAAAATAGGGATGGAGGGAAATATTGGGATCAATGGATGTTTCTACATGGATAAAATGGTTGATACACTTGCCTTTTTTCCATGGTTTCCACATAAATCCATCAGTGAGTCTACAAGTATTAATTACGATAGATTGTTTTTGTTTTTTGGTCGCAGCACCCCTTTACACTCTGAAAAAATGTTGAGATCTACCAAACAACTTTTGTCAATGTGGGTTATATCTATAAATATTTACCTTATTAGAAATGACAATACCTTAGTCTCAACAGGAAAACAGTTTTGACCTCACAGACCCCTTGAAAGGGTCTCCACGATATCCAAGGGGTACTGAGACCATACAATAAGAATTTTAAGGACGGGTGACAGCCAGTACAAAGCTTATCCAGAGATAAGCTTTGGAACAGTGGATTTATCCTAGATAGCTTTAGCATGCTAAGGTCAAAAGGAAAAAAAAATAGCACTCGCTTTGAATCCAGACAATATGAATTTCAGTGCCACCTCTGCCACTTATTAGCTGTGTGACTGCATAAATCACTGAAACTCAATTTTATCTTTTACAAAATGGGAAGGATAGTAATTTTGTTACCTACCTCAGAAAGGGGTTGTGGTTTATAAATTTGTGACAATTAGTCTCAAGGTTTCACAGTCTACTTTCAGTCATATTTATTTTTAAAATTGCCATATGTTATGTTCCAGAAGAGGAAAATTATCTCTGTGAGACTACAATCATGGAGAAAGCATAATAACATCAGGGATGAGATTCATTTTATTGTAGAAGGGGAATTAAGTGAGTGGGAATTAAGTAAAATAAGGCTGGAAAGATAGTTTTAATTAGACTGGGGAGAACCTTGATACCAAATTTAGAAGTTACCTGGCAGACAGCAGGAGTCTGCTAAATAAAGTTCAGTTTTTGTATATTAGAATGAATATTTTGGCGGCAATGTAAAAAAATGGATTGGAAGGAGAAAGCAGGGAGACTCTGTCATATAAGAATTGATTAAAGAAACTGGGAACATATAGCCTGGAGAATACAAGTCTGGTTGGAGTCCTGAGTTTCAAATAGATTTTAGCTTTATTTAATATGGGAAAACATCCCAACATTTAGAGCCATTCCTAAATGAAGAAGGGTTGACTCAGGAAGTAGCAAGTTCACCTTCTCTGGAGGTCTTTTATCAAAGAAGGCCTGATCACTTGTCATTCACTTTGTAGCATCAATCAGAATAAATGCCCTCAGGGAAAACTTACAAGTCTGACATTCTGTGCATAACTTGTTGATAGTGTCTTGAAATAGTCAGGGAAAGATGTAATGATAATCTGAACTAAGATTCAGGGTGACAATGGGGATTGAATGGGTGATGGGTGGAGGAAAGATTACTAAGGTAAAACCCATATAATTTGGTAGCTGAGCAGTCTGAGGATGTCAGGATTAGATTACATACTGAAGTTTGTGCCCATCCACTTTCTTTCTCCACTGGAGCAAATGTCTCTTTACCTACACAATAATGTATTTATTACATGAATGACATAGCTAATATTATAATTCAATAGTGGCATTTAATTTATTTCCACTTTTATTGTGGCTTTACAGGAATGGATTTCTTCTCTGAACTAGAAATGTTTATTTCGATGTCTGTGATCCTTAGTATAAAATAGAACCGAAAGTGACATACTAATGAGGTAATGTATAACTCCTCTTCAGTTACATGTTAATGGGAAGCCTGTAGATCTTGAGATCATAATGGTTTGTAGGAGGAACAAATGGAAAATGATTCTTAGTAACATTACTAAGACTCACTGTCTAATATCATATCTGACTGTCTCTAACTCCCATAGACAGTAACTTACCTATCTCACACTAATTGCTCCCATATTTTCTCAGTACTAATATATTAAGCACCAGATCTTAGATTTAGAACTGTAAGGAACGGACATCATTTAATCCAATTGGTTTAGTTCATAGAAAAGGAAACTGAGAAACTGAGTCTCAGAGAGTTTAAATAAATTGTTCAAGGTCATTTAAGTTAAAAATGTCTGAACCCAGATTTGAACTCTCATTTGCTGACTTTCTTCATTATATTTTCTTTGCACCATACTATGCCATATGCCTACCTCTACCTAGGATTTCATTGGTGGTAGTAGTTGCTAGTGAAAAATTTCCTCTTTTAGTCCAGATTGATTCTCTGAAACTTATAGAAAGGTACATTGAATATAAATACACTTTTAATCAAGCTAGCAAAAGCTCTGAATTAACATTTCTGAACTCTGAAGAAGATGCTTGGTGAAGGTATCATTCCAAGCAGGAACCTGTTGTCTTCCCAGCTGCAACCGTTGTTTGCTTCTCTTCCTGTGTTATTAATCCTATATTAGGTCAATCCATTTTCATTCCTTTCTGGGGATCTGAGGCAAAATATTCCTGGAGGCAACATTGTACCTGATCTCCAGAGTCACCAGTTCAGGGTGTGCTAGGAAAGGTTTAGCAGTCAGCTCTTTAAAAACTGTAAACACTCTTTTAAGTTGAATGTGCATTGTTAACATTTTCTCCATCATTTTCTTAAGTCTAAGCAATCAATAAATTAAGACTTGATTTGTAGCATTTACTGATTTCTGTGATAGGAAGAAATACTAAATATTTAGCAATTTACTTTCTGGAGCTACTTTGAACTAGCTTCAGCATACTCATGCACTTATCCCTTAATTATCCTTATCAAGTTATGGAGAACTCCCCTAACCCCACTCTACACAAACGAACAGATTATTGAAGATGATATTGAAATTTTTCAAAAGGAAATTTATAGAGGAGTTTTTAAAATGAATTATGAAAACATAGAAACAAATAAAATCTCAGAAATACTTCTTATTCTAACTTTAAAAAAAGTTCAAGGCAGCAACATGGCACAGTGGAAAGTGACTTAGACTTATAGTCAGAAAACTTGAGTTCAAATTCCAACTATATAACCTTGAGGTTAATAAGAGTTCATATTTATGTAGAACTTTAAAATTGACAAAGCACTTTATATGCATTATCTTATTGGATTATCATAGCAATTCCATGAGATAGAGGTTATTATTATCTCCATTTTATTGATAAAACAACTGCCAGTGATATAAGAGACAGAATTTGAACACATCTTCCTGATTCTGAGTCTTAATGCACCAATATTGTCATTTAACCATGCAGAGTCTGCAAAATGGGAATAATTAATTTTTTTCCAATTATGTGTTTGCCTTTCAATTTAGTTCATCTATTCAGGATTGAATAGGTAAAGATCAAATTAAAACCTGAAAATATAATATAAATATAAATAGCCAGTCTTCTTTTATTTCATTTACTTTACTCCACTTTATATCTGTTGCTTTTCCTGGTTTTAACTGCAGTAAACAATATGACCCATTGGGGATAAGTTCATCCGTTTTAATCTCATCATTCTATTTACTCACGCCTTGATGAACTTAGTCTCCTAGGCATCCTCTCCCTTCTGATAGGAGGACTGGAGTGTGGGGTACCAAACTCTTCCCAATGCCTTCTTTCATATAGGGAAGAAGCTGAACTTTGAGCTCATTCCATTTTGCATCTGCTACTCTACCTGGTTTCAGATGCACAGAACAAGATGCCCCTGTTCTGGGTATCTCCTGGTGTTCTCCCACCTCACCTCTCCTAAATCCTTTTGTGTGTTGTTTCCTATCCTATTAGATTGCAAGCTCCTGGAGGGAAATGCCTATCATTCTTAACTACATACCCAAGGGTTAGCACAGTGCCTAGTAGTTAGTAAATGCTTAACAATATTTATCAGATCGGATTGAACTGGATTTGATTCTCATTATTGATAAACTCCAACTATGGAATGTCTTGATTCGAAGAACCTTCAAGGCCTACATTATTGATTCTATAACCTTCACCTCACAGGATAGACTCTGGTACATATGACTCAGGATATGTTTCTCTGCCTAAAAGCTTCCAGATCACCTCTGAAGCAGAATTACATAATAGTTCTATCACAGAATCATCCTTATTCTATTCCAGTTTCCCTAGCTGAAGAAGACATTTCTGTTCCTGGCTCTAAGGACTCCTTTCTTTGACTTCATGCTATGATTTGAACAGAAATTCACTTTACTTCTCCCAAACCTCCAAATAATCGAAATGTCTTGAGCCCAATGAAGAAGCCACACTTTTCCAAATCAGATTATCATTTCTGACCATGTGGCCAGGAAGATCTCAGTTCCAGTCTCACCTTTGACTCTTGCTGTCTCTGTGACCCTGGACAAATCACTCATTGTTTTAGGCAAGTTTAAAATTAATCATCTAACATTTATACTGTTTTGGTATAACATTGCAAGTCATAGAGAAAGTGATGAATGACTTTCTGTATTAATGGAAGAAATTTTCTCATTTTCATTTTATATCTTTCTTTCTATCTATCCATCTTTCTATCTAATCTACCTCTTACTCTCATCTTTATATTTATTTTTATCTACTGTTCATATATACACCTATGCATGTATATGTGCATATATATGTACATATGTATATATCTATACACGTATAGATATATACATTAAGTCATAGTTTGGCCCAAAAATCTTTGTAGAGTTTAAATCCTTAATAGCTGTACATATACATATACATACACATACACATATACATATATATACACATACATATGCTTAAACATAAATATGCTTAAATAGTTAGTTGTAGCTTATATTTTTCTCTTGCATTAAAATTTTTTTGAATGATAAAGTGCTAAAAACAATTCCAAACAAATTACATAAGGAGAGCTTGAAACATTTTTAAAGGAAACTATCATAAGTTTGTTCTGCTACCTGATTTACAGATTGGTTTTAAAATTTTACAATTGTGCTCTAAACAGCTTTTATGGCTCATTAAATACCAAAGAACTCCTTAAGTCTTGCTTATACAGCTTTTAGGTACCATCTTAGGCTACATCTGCTAACTAACCACTTTGAAAGAGTTTCACTTTTTTAAGGTCATATTCAATCAAATAATCTTGTTTAGGAGACATTTTTTGAGTGATTTGCTTTTCCCACTTCTCAATGGAATATTTTGAAATTAAGTTAAAGGTTTATCTTATTTATCCTAAGAGGTCTTCTCAATTAAATAATGCTTAGAAATTCTCCTTGATAAAGGTCAAAGATTCTTAATTATATTTCCTTGTTTAGACACTATAATAGGGTTCGACTTATATTTTATAGTAATTTTATTTACTTATTCATTTAATCAAGAACTGATTTACTAAATACCTACTACATTGAAAGCGCTGTAGTAGGCCCTAGAGAATATATTTTAATATACCTCTTTATTGGAATTTACAATATAACAGGGATATAATACAAAAATATTATGCAATTATATATACACACATATTTTAGACATATTTACATATGTAAATCTGTAACTAAGGGCTAAAAAGATTTACTATAAGAATTAGTTTTAGAAGTTTTAGATTCTTACCTTGAAGGTATGAGTAAATTTTTACTAAGCAGAGGTAGGTCTTAACAAAAACCAGATATTGGAAATAGTGTAATCATGGACACAGTTGTGGGGAAAATGAGAAATAACATTCAAGAGTTAGTGAATAATGCAATCTGTTAAATGTATATAACAACTGGGGAAGAGTGATATGAAATAAGACTGGAACACCAAATTGGGGAACCCCTTGAAGACCAGACTAAGAGCATGAGAGATTTGGTAGGCAAGAGGATTTTGAACATAGATATGGCAATAATGAAAACTGTGTATTCCTTGTTTATTCATTGGTTTGCATTACTAGTTCTGGATTTCATCAATTCAGCAGGAAACAAAGTTCTACTGTTGATATTATGATGGTGAAATCCATTCCCCAATATAGCACTAACTAAATTAGCTGTTCCTTTCTGAACATCAGTTGCCTTTCTTTGTGTGGAATAACTTTGGACTAAATTAGAAAGCTGTGGTAGAATGCAACAAATGGTAAGAGCTGACACAACTCAAAAATATCGATTCACATATTGAGTGCAAAAAAAATCTTTCACTGGGGGGCAGAGTGAAGATGGCAGAGTAGAAACAGCACTTCCACAGTGCCCCAGACCACACCACTTCAAAATTATGTAAAAGGGGACACTGAACAACCTCTGGAGCTCCAGAACCCACAGAAGGACACAGAGAAGTTAACTTCCCACTGAGGCCAGCCCACAGCCCGGCAGGCAGCAGCCAGCACAGAGATCTGGGAGGCCAACCCAGGCCACATGAGTTGTGGTTTTAGCCCCAGGGCTTGCAGACCAGCAGCAAACTGGAGGGACCCCAGAACACGAGCAGCTGTGGTGTTTCCAGAATTAATACCTAGATGCCTTGGACAAAGTGAGAGGTTAGTGCCCTATTGACTTTGGGATCAGTATTCCAGAGCATATCAGCTTCTTCCCCTGAGGGCGAGAAGCAGCTGAGGAGCAGTGGCATAGTTGCCATTTTGCAGCTTCAGTTGCAGCTTAAGCTCCTGGCCTGCCAACTCTAGGGGGATCTGGTGATCAGTCTTGGGGGTAATCCCTCTGGCTTTAAATTTCTTGGATATGGATTTCAGTCTGGGGTGGAGGTCTGGGAGTGTGTGTCCAGCTTGCCAGAATGTGTGGGAGCTTCAGGGAGGGCACCCAATTAATAACTCTGGCAGTTGAGAAGACGCCAACATTTGGGAAAGAAGCTCCCCTGTCTGGTGGCAGAGTCCTACTGTGGCAACAAGCCCAAAAGTCAAGTAATTAAGTGGCAATATGCCTAGGCAATGGAAAGAAAGTAAACAGAAAAATTCAACATTAGACTCCTATTGTGGGGGCAAAGAGGATTGAAGCATGGAACAGGAGGAGGACTGGGAGGTCAGAACTCCTGCACCAAAAACCCCAAATGAAAATACGAGTGGGATACAGGCCATAGAGGACCTTAAGAATGATTTTATAAACCAAATAAGAGAAGTGGAGGAAAACTTGGGAAGAGAAATGAGAAGGATGCAGGAAAAGTACGAAATCAGAGTCAACAGCCTGACTGAGGAAAATAGCACCTTAAAAAACAGATTAACTGAATTTGGTTCAGGGAGAAAATGACATACATAGTAAATGGGATATCTCAAACTTCAGCAGGATAGGGGGAAGGGGGATGGGAGGAGGGATGATGGATGGGAGGGCATCCTTGGGGTGAGGGGAGGTTGGAAGTACCCACTATAGAAGAGGGACAGGATCATGTAGGGAATGGACCAGGTGGGGGGTGGGATGAGTGGGAGGGAATTATAAGCAGCCTTGTACAATATATCTACTATGATAATGTTTTGCATAGCTAGACATGTACAACATATACTGAATTACTTATCTCCCAAGAGGGAATGGGTGACAAGGGAGGAAGGAAATGGATCTGAAATTTGAGGTCGTAACATTAAATGTTTCAAATATATATAAATACTATTAAAAAAAAAACAGATTAACTCTAATGGCAAAAGAGGCTCAAAAAGGCAATAAGGAGAAGAATGCTTTAAAAAGCCAAATTTGCCAGATGGAAAAAGAATCTCAAAAGCTCACTGAGGAGATTAATTTCTTCAGAATTAGACTGGAGCAAATGCAAGTTAGTTACTATAAGAGAAATCAAGATGCTGTTAAACAGATCCAAGCAATTGAAAGAATAGAAGGCAATGTGAAATATCTCATGGGAAAAACCACTGACCTGGAAAATAGATCCAGGAGAGACGATTTAAAAATGATTGGACTACCTGAAAGCCATGATCAAAGAAAGAACCTAGATATCATCCTTCAGGAAATTCTCAAGGAAAATTGCCCTGATGTTTTTAGACCCAGAGGATGAAATAGAGATTGAAAGAATTGATTGATCACCTCCCTAAAAAGATCCCAAAAATAAAACTCCTAGGAATATTACAGCCAGGTTCCAGAATTCCCAGATCAAGGAGAAAATACTACAAGCAGCCAGGAAGAAACAATTCCAACATTGTGGAAACACAATCAGAATAGCCCAGGACCTGGCAGCTTCTATACTGAGGGATGAAAGGGCATGGAATATGATATTCCAGAGAGCAAACGAGCTGGGATAAAAACCAAGAATCAAATACCCAGCAAAACTGAGTATCTTGTTTCAGGGGAAAATGTGGTCATTCAGTGGAATAGAGGAATTTCAAGCATTCTTGAGGAAAAAACCAGAGTGGAAAAGAAAATTTGACATTCAGACACAAGAAGCAAGAGATGCTTGAGAAGGTAAACAGGGGGAAAAATCAAAAGAAACTTATGAAAGTTGAACTATTTACATTCTTACATGGAAAAATGATAACTGTGACTGATGAAACCTTTCTCATTATGAAAATATTTGAGGAAGGGTATATGGGCATATGAATACCTATGTGAATGTGTGTATATATGTTTACAAGTATACATGGATAGAGGTCACAGGTTGAATTTGGTGGGAAGGGATGTTACTTTAGGGGTGAAGTTAAAAGATGAGAGAGTTATGTGGCAAGAGGAGATGGCGAGAGACGGGGGGGGGTAAACTATTTCATGTAGAAGAGGCAAGGAGAAGTAGTTGTAGGAGAGGGAAAGAATAGGAAGGCAAAAAGGCAAAGCCATATTCTCATTCAATTTGGCTCAGGGAGAGAATGATATACATACTAAATGGGATATCTCACCCTTCAGGAAAGTAGGGGGGAGGGGGATGACAGGGAGGATGATGGAAGAGAGGGCATGCTGGGAGGAGGGGAGGTTGGAAATACCCACTTTCAAAGAGGGACAGGATCAAAGTAGGGAATGGACCAGGAGGGGAGTGGGATGGTTGGGAGCGACATATAACCAGTCTTTTACAATATATGTACTATGGTAATGTTTTGCACAGCTATAAATGTACAACATATACTGAATTGCTTATCTTCCCAGCGGGAGTAAGTGACAAGGGGGGAAGGTAATGTATCTGGAATTCGAAGTTTTAAAATTAAATGTTCCTAATATATATAAATACTATTGTTAATACTATTGTACATGTAATTGGGAGATAAGATATGCAGGCATTCGAGCACAGAGATTCACCTTGCCCTAATGGAAAAGTCGAAGGCAGTATGGGAGAAGTTATAGTAGAGAGCAGATATCCAATCAGATATCCAATCCCCCCTCATCCAGAGGGGATATCCTGTGGGACTGCTATTCTGGGGTGGTGGGTAGGGGAAAATGAGGAAAAACTGTAACTCAAAATCTGGCGGAAATGAATGATGTAAACCAGAAGTTAATAAAGCATTTGGGAAAAAAAAAATCTTTCATTGTACTATAGAATGAAAAACAAAAGCAAAGACGAAAAAAGACCTATAAAAACTGTAATGATTAGCTTCTGCTTTTTGTGGTATGGTAGAAGTTCAGATTTTTACTCTATTTGTCCCATCTATCATGTGCAGAAAACAGGAAAGCTAACCAAAACATTTTATTGTGATTTAATTTGCTTTTTGTGTGTCAGAAGTCAAAATGACAGTGTCTTCATTTGTAAAATGAGAGAACAAGGCCCAACAATATGTCTGTTTCTATTTTGGTTAAAATTTTATTATATTATGATGTGATGGTGTTATCATTTTTATTTAAAAGTGAACAGAAAACACACACACTACTTACTTCGATAGCCTGCATATTGCAGGTGATTTTTTTTCTGGTAGTTGGAATTGTCTGGATAATTATCCTAACATAATTTTTTCACTTTGTATCTGAAGAAAGTGCCTCACTGGGTAAATATAAACATTTAAAAATTACTTTTTTTCCTCCATGTTAAAGACTTTAAATTAATGAAATTAGGATGTGTTTATATTGGAATGAGAGTACTTCCCATTTATATTATGCCATAAAATTTGTAAATTAGAGTTTCTAAAAAATCCTCTTTCTTTAATTATTATTTTATTCAACAATATTAGAAACCACTATGGGCAATATGAATCAGAGGATAATGAGAAGCTACTTTGTGTACTACAGGAGTACGTTTGAAAGTTGTGAGATTTGAATTCTAGGTCTCGCTCTACTATTAGGTAGTTTTATGACTTTGGACAAATCACTGTATTTCTCTAGACCTCGGTCTCCACATTTTTAAAACAAGGTTGCATTACATAATTTCTAAGGTTCTCTCTGCAGACCGAGACTTCTGGTTCCATATAATGAGGGTATATTTCCACTGCCTTGAAACACATTTATCCGATCATATTAGCATATATGCATATGCACATGCATATTGACTTATAGATAATGGAGACAGAAATCTCTTTGCTAAATTCATAAACTATTGAATGTAGCCTATCAATATAACATAATGTTTTCATACACTGCTAAGAATGTCATGCTGACCTCTTGAAAGGATTAGAGAGATTCTATATAGAACATATGCTATTTATAAGGCATCCCCAGGCTTTCATGATCTCATCATGAACTTTGCCCAGACCCACTTACCCAAGTCAAGAGATTAACTGGAGGCATTCTATCCTAGTAGAATCTGGCATCCAAGTCGACTTTCTAGCATAGTTTGAAGATCCTGTCTATTATATACTTCCTTTGTTTGTGTCTCTACAAAGAGCTGAGCTCCAATACAGAAAGTTGATTGCATCCACTGTAAACAAACCACCCTGTTTTAAGAGTTGTATGCAGGGTCATCATCATTATAAACATATGTATAGTTCTACAGTGTATGAACTTTAGGAGGCATCATTTGGTATTTATTAAAGTTCTGACATTATGGACAGTATTGGCATTCAGCACTGAGGATTTTACTATGGGTGAAATATGCCTTATTCAGAAGTGGTGATTTTAAACATCAGGAGCACAGAGATTCACATAAGGGTCAAGTGTTGCCTTTGAACTGTGCATATTAATGACTTCTAAGAAACTAAAGGCAGCATGAAAAATCCACTTAAACTCAGAAGCTATGGATGATAATCTAAATATTCTTCAATCCAAGTGAAAAGTTATTGGAGGAGTGTGTATTTGTATCTACACACCAACTTCCTAAAGAAGTATATGCTGTTGTTCTAAATAACGTCTGCAACTAACGCTTTCTTAACTCAGGTGGCCCCATAATCTATTATAATTCATTCAAGATTAAAATATACAGACACAAGATTTAACACATACACATTCACAAACAGAAGGATGGCAACATTCCAGGAGTTTGGGAAATTGCTCTAAATAAAGATATTTTAAAAATATATGAAATGTTAAGAAGAAGGCTTTGGTGCTGACACCATATCAGGGGGAAAAATCTTACTTGACTACAAGTGATTGTCAGAGGCCACTGTGTCTAAAGTTCTGGACAGAAGACATTCAGCCAATGATAAATGTCTCTCAGACAGTTCAGTCATTTATGTATTTAAAAGCCACATGCAGAGCACTCAAGGTCAAAAGCTGTGGAAACATTCCATTGTGTCATATAGATGAGGCTGTTCTTTTGTGCAGATCTGTGATATTTACCCAAGTAAAGATGATAATTACATCATGAGGTAGCCTTTCCAATGCAGAAATAAGAAGACTGGAGTTTTAATAAACTGAAATCATGACCAAAAGTGGCAATTTTATTTCCCATTGTATATTTAGTAAGTTCCTAGTTGGATGTTTTTGCTCTAAAGATTTAGTATATAAATAGGGAAAATAGCCATATATTTAAGCTGATTTTCAAATATATTTTAACTCAATTCATTTCTAAATGCTGATCACTGTTTAGTAGTAGCAAAGGTGAAGTAATTTAATTTATCTCAAAAGTTAATGAAATTTTTTTCTTCTAGATAGCTTTAAGAGAATATATTAATGTAATTGGTAAAAGGAAATAATACAATTAGGCTGACTATGAATCAAGTTAATTCTTGATTAATAGGAATTAGTTATTTATCTGGTTAATTGGCTTGATTATTTATCTGGTTAATTAATGGTTAACAAGAAAATAATTTATTCTTGGGGATATTCCTATTTATGAGCATTATGTCATTTCTCTTACCATTAAAGTAATATATTTAACAGATGTTACCTTTTTGAATAATTAAGTAAATAAGTATATGAATAAACGATTTGAGCATATTTGTTTTCAGGAAGAATGCAGCTTGGATACCAACCTTACTTGCCTTCCTTTGGATTCTAACTTCTCCTTTCCCAATATCTAGGACATTTTAGTTTTGGCTCTATTTAACTTTTCATCACCTAGTAAATTTCACTGATTAATAAACCACAATTATAAGCCCTTAACTACTTGTATTTTTTTTTATTCTGGAATAGACTTGGAATTTTGGCTTTTATCCCATTATTGCCTTAATATTATGAAGGAAATTCCAAAAGCTAGTATCATCAGAAACATTGTTGCTGGGTTTCATGTTCTTAAAAGAAGGACTCCACTCCTGTGTAGACTGGAAAAGTTATTGATAAACAGAGAACTAGGCATGATAAGTATGGAATTAGAAGATATCAAAAAGATTGGGAAGTTAATTCTAAAGCTGGTGGATAAAATGACTTGAGGTTAGACAAGAGCACCCTTTATAGAGAAAGGACATTTCTGGGTAAAGGGGAATTTAATAGAACAACCCAGTATCTGACTTGCATGCTTCCCATGTTCCCATAGGTGATATATCTGTGTATACAGAACCAATCCTCCAGAGAGGAGTAAGCTAGAAGGTGAGTGACTTTGAGTTAGAGAAGACAAGGAAGACCAGGAATTTGGTGCCTTGACTTAAAGATTCAGCATCAAAAAAGAATGAAAAGGCTATTTGACAAAAACTGCTGGGAAAACTGGAAATAGTATGGCAGAAACTAGGCATAGACCAACATCTTACACCCTATACCAAGATAATATCAAGATGAGTACATGATTTAGATATAAGGGATGATACCATAAATAAATTAGGAGAGCAAGATTTACCTGGCAGATCTATGGAGAAGGGAAGAATTCATGACCAAACACGAGATAGAGGACATTATGAAATGCAAACTGGATAATTTTGATTTCATTAAATTAAAAAAAAGGTTTTGCATGACAAAACCAATGCAACCAAGATTAGAAGGAAAGCAGAAATCTGGGAAACAATTTTTACCTTCTGTATTTCTGATAAAGGTCTCATTTCTAAAATAGAGAACTGAGTCAAATTTATGATAGCCGTCATTCCCCAATTGATAAATTGTCAAAGGATATGAACAGGAAGTTTATAGATGAAGAAATCAAAGATATCTATAATCATATGAAAATGCCCTAAATTACTATTGATTAGATAAATGCAAATTAAGACAACTCTGAGGTACCCATCAGATTGCCTTGATTTTGTGTTTGTTCTTGGTTTCTGAAGAGTACCATGTCATCAGGGAAATGATGACATGACTTGCACTTGACTTTGATTTGAGTGAGGGAGGCCTGTGCAAGGTCACCAATCTCACTTTCTCCTCCAGAACCATCTGAGTCCAGTGACCAGATATTCATCAGGATTATGGGAGATGATCCAGGGTACAATGGGAGACCCTGATCTTTTTAGGCTATGGCCTTTTCAATTACTCACTTAGAGTGAGGAAATGCCTATTCAGTGAATAGTCCTCTTTAAGAAAAGATTTAAGAGGGGGTGGGGGAGCTGAGCCAAGATGGCAGCATAGAAGCAGGAAAACTGTGAGTTCCCCCCATAACCACCTCAAGTAGCTATAAAATATGATTGTAAACAAACTTTAGAGCTACAGAACCCATAAAGTGACAGAGAGAAACAAATCTCTTGCTGAAGACAGCCCAGCAATCCTATAAGAAGGGTTCATACCAGCATGCTGGGAACTGAGCCCAGGCCCACATGAGACTGTGTTTTCAGACCCAGGGTAGTCCAGACCAGCAGTGGCTAGAGCTTACTTTAGTAGAGTGGATCACCAGCAGCAGTGGCAGTTTCAATAATTATCAACCTGTAAATGCCAAACACAAAGTAAAAGGTCAGTGTGAAACTCTGTTGGGACTGGGGGGACAGAGCAATGCAGTCTGGCCCCTGCCCTCAATGCAAAAAGTTCCAGAGCCACCGGCAGCCATGCAGCTTGCATTGCATGTCTGCTTCAGAGCTACTGGCCAGCAGGTTGTAAGGGGACAAAGTGACCATTCAAAGGGTCATCACTCTTGCTTTAACCTGCTTGGATCTGGATAGCTATCTTAGGTGGAGGTCCTGGGGTGTGAAGCCAATGGGACAGAGCCTTTGGGGCTACAAGTAGGGAACCCAACTAATAGCTTTGGCAATTGTGAAAACCCCAGTGTTTTGAGACAAAGCTCGACCCTCTGAAGCAGAGTTCTACTGTGCCAAAAAGTTCAAAAGTAAAGTAACTGAGTATCAAAATGAGCAAGCAAAGGAAGCAAAGCAAGCACAGAAATCACACCTTAGATTCCTTTTTTGGGAACAAAAAGGACCAAAACATGGAATGGGAGGAAGAAAACAAAGTCAGAACTCTTGCACCAAAAGCTTGCAAAACAAATATGTATAGGTTACAGAACATGGAGGAGCTCAAGAAGGATTTTGAAAATCAAGTAAGAGAAGTGGAGGAAAAATTGGGAAGACAAATGAGAATGATGCAAGAAAATCATAAAAAGAGAGTCAACAACCTGACTGAAGGAAATAACACCTTAAAAAATAGAGTAACTTAAATGGCAAAAAAGCCAATGAGAAGAATGTCTTAAAAAGCCAAATTTGCCAGATGGAAAAAGAATTTCAAAAGCTCACTGAAGAGAATCATTCCTTCAGAATTAGACTGGAGCAAATGGAAGCTAGTGACTTTATGAGAAATCAAGATACTGGTAAACAGATCCAAACAAATGAAAACAAAATAGAAGGCAATGTGAAATATCAAATTGAAAAAAAAAAAAAACTGCTGACCTGGAAAATAGACCCAGGACAGATCATTTAAAAATTATTGGACTACCTGACAGCCCTGATCAAAAAAAAAGAATCTAGAAATCATCCTTCAAGAAATTCTCCAGGAAAATTGTGCTGATATTTTAGAACCAGAGGGCAAAATAGAAGTTGAAAAAAATTCACCAATCACCTCTTTGAAAAGATCCCCAAAAGAAAACTCCAAGAAACATTATAGCCAGGTTCTGGAGTTCCCAGATCAAGGACAGAATATTACAAGCAGCTAAGAAGAAAGAATTTGAATATTGTGGAAACACAATCAGGATAAGACAAGATCTAGTAGCTTCTACATTAAGGGATTGAAGGGCTTGGAAAATGATATTCTGGAGGTGAAAGGAGGTAGGATGCAAACCAAGAATCTCCTTCCCATCAAAACTGAGCATAATGGCTTAAGGTAAAATATGGTCATTCAATGAAACAGAAGATTTTCAAGTTTTGTTGATGAAGAAACCAAAATTGAATAGAAAATTTGACTTTCAAATGCAAGAAGCAAGAGAAGCATGAGAAGGTAAACAGGGAAAAGAAATAATAAGGAACTTGTCAAATTTCCACTATTTACATTCCTAAACAGAAAAATGGCAATTGTAACTTAAGAAAATTTTCTCAGTATGAGGATAGTTGAAAGGAATATATATATATATATATATATACACACACATATACACACATATACATACATATATGTGTGTATATATATACATACACATGTATGCATACATATATATGTCTATATGGGAAGGAGAGGGTATAGGTGCATATGAATACATATGTGAGTGTGTGTATATATATGTACAGGTATACATAGACAGAGGGAACAGTATGAATTGAATAGGAAGGGTTGATATATAAAAAAGTAAAATTAAGAGGTGAGTGAGGAATATAATGAGAGGAGATGGGGAGAAAGAATAGGGTAAATTATCTCATATAAAAGAGGCAAGGGAAAACTGTTACAATGGAGGAGAAGAACAGAAAGGCAAAAAGGACTAGGTCAACCTTACTCTCACTGAATTTGGCTTAAGGAGGGAATAACATACACCCTATATTACCCTACAGGAAAGTAGGGGGGAAAGGGATAATAGGGGCGATGATAGAAGGGAGGGTACATTGGGGGGGTAGTTAGAAGCACACACTTTTGAAAAGGGACAGGGTCAAAGTAGAAAATAGAACAAGTGGAAGTCAGGATAGGATGGAGAGAAATATAGTCAGTACTTCACAATATATCCATGATGGAAATGTTTTGTGTAACTACACATGTACAACCTATATTTAATTGCTTATCTTCCCAGTTAGGGTGGGTGATGAGGGAAGAAGGGAAAGAATCTGGAATTCAAAGTTTTAAAAGCAAATGTTTAAAAATATTATCATTATTATTTTTTACTTGCAACTGGGCAATAAGCTATGCAGGTACCAGGGTTTGGAGATCCATCTTGCCTTACATGAAAGTTAGAAGGGCAATAGGGGAGGATATAGATATAGAAGAAAGCAGATCAAGGGAGGGGGTATACAGTGGAATCATTCTTTTGGGGTGGTGGGTAGGGTAAAATGGGGAGAAAATCTGTAACAAAATCTTGTGGAAATGAATGCTGTAAACTAAAAATAACATCAAATTTAAAATATATATTAAATTAAAAAAAGAAATGAAAATAAAAAAATCAAAACTTTATAAATTCAATCATAAAACAAATAAAAATAAACTATTCAACCAAAAGGACACATTAATACAGTATTTTGATGTTTTTTTAAAAAAGAAAGAAATGGATCAAGGGAAAAAAGATGAAGTTGGGAGGGGAAGAACTCAGGGTTGCTATTCCAAAGAGAGTTACCGTTGACATTCCCTCCAAGCCAGGAGGGCCCAAAATACAGCCATTAAGAGGAGCTTTGGCAGGGACCCATTTTGATCCTATCGATGAGCTTCAGAGTGAACTGAGTTTCAGGTTTTGTGGAAGGAAGAAAGAGAGAGAGAGAAAGAGAGAGAGAGAAAGAGAGAGAGAGAGAGAGAGAGAGAGAGAGAGAGAGAGAGAGAGAGAGAGAGAGAAGGAAAAAGGAAGGAAGGAAGGAAGGAAGGAAGGAAGGAAGGAAGGAAGGAAGGAAGGAAAGAAGGAATGAAGGAAGACAGTAAACCCTAAGTTAATTTAGCAGCTAATGGTCATCTAAATTTATCTTCCTTTGAAGAGGATCAGGAGACAGAGGGGGAGAGGGAGAGGGAGAGGACAAACTGAGTTACTCAATAGCTGAATCCCCATTCAAGCAGCTCAGTCTACTCAGATTGCCTGATATAATGAAAAAGAAAAAAATATATAAATGTTGAAGATGTGGGGAATTTAGAACATTAATGCATTGTTGATATAGTTGTGAACTGATCCATATAGCAATTTGGAGCTATTTCCAAAGGGCAATCAAATTGTGCGTACCCTTTGATCCATCAATAGCACTTCTATGGCTGTATCCAAAAGAAGTCATTACAGAAAGTTAAAGGATCCACAAATACAAAAAAAAAATGCAGCAAAGTTGTTGCTTTTTGTTTGTTTCCTATGGCAAATAGTTGGAAATTGAGGGGATGTCCACCAATTGGAGTGGCTTAAAAAGGTGTAGTCTATGAATGTGATGGAATAATATTGTGCTATAAGAAATGACAAGCAGGCAGACTTCATAAAAACCTGGGAAGTCCCACATGAACTGATACAAAATGAAGTGAACAGAACCCGAACATTGTACACAGTAGCAGCTTCATTGTGTGATGATTAACTTATACTTAGCTCTCCTATTATAGAGAAGACTTGTGATGGAAAATGCTGACTGCACGCAGAGAAAGAATCAAAGAGTCTAAATACAGATCAAAGCATGCTATTTTCCCTTTTTGTTTTGTTTTCTTTCTTTCTTATGTTTTTTTCACTTATGTTCTTATTCTTCTTTCATAACATGACTAACATGGAAACATCTTTAACATCATTGTGTATATATAACCTGTATTAGATTGTTTGTTATCTCGTGAAGTGGGGAGAAAAGGATGGGAGTCATAAAAAAAACTTGGAACTCAAAATTTTAGAAAACCAAATGTGGAAAACTATCTTTACATTTAATTGGAAAAAATAAAATGCTATGAAGGAAAAAAAATAAAGAGTAAAACCCCTGGGCTGAAATGCCTCGGTTGTTTGTATTACTTGAATCCAAAGAGAAACCAGAATTTCAAATTCAAAATTTCAATGAGTTAGGCCTAAGTCTGAATCTTTCATATGTATATGTGTATATGTATATGCATATGCATGCATGCATGTATATATGCTTACATATGTAATCATCTGTATATATGTATACACACACACACACACATATATATATATACACACATACATGCAGCCATAAACACATACATATATATGCACAATACCTATATATGTGTGCATATGTCTACAGACCCAGATCCTTAATATCACCTCAATTTATTTTAAAATGCCTTTAAAGGATACAGAATAAAGTTAAATAAGTCTCTGAATTGATGAGATTCTAAAATATTGAATCATGATTCATATTAGCTGTGATCATATATCTTTTAAGTCCCTGAAATGTCAAAAGATGTAAAATGTTAATGTATCATAGAATTGACCCATATAGTGGGTCCTGGAAGTTTATAACCATAGAACTTCATCTCTGGTAAATTCTACCAAGTTAGAAAGGTTTTCATTATGGCCTTGAAAAAAGATTGCCTGCTATCCAAGGAACAGTCCTGCTAAAGACTGAAAGGCAGTCTGGTGAGCGGGCTAATGAATTCATGGACCAAGGGGACTGATGGCTATAAATAAGTAATTTAAAAAAGATATTTAAGGTACAACAGAGATATTTTCCAGCACCTAATCCATTCTGAACAAAATTTGTTTTGTTTCCCACATGAATCAATGTAAGAAATGCCACACATTATAATTAAATCAGTTTTGATTTGAGAGTCGAGGGGCTTAGATCTCAATCCTGGGCCCTGGGGCTTTATATTTATGTGACACAAGGAAAGTTAAATTTTCAGGAACTCAGTTTCTTCATTTGTAAAAAAAAAAAAATGAGGATTGGACTAATTTGCCTTTGAGGTTCCACTTGAGCTCTAAAACTATGATCCCATTAAAATGCAAATGTCCCTGGTAATCTAACAGCTTTGTGTCATTCCAACATATCCCTCTGGTTGCTATGGCCCATTTACTTTTCCAGAATCTTTCTATAGGAAAGGTACAAGGAACAACCATAAGCTGTCAGACAGGCACAACTTAAAAGACTTACTCTAGATGCTCACATAACACAAGGTACTGACATCAAGAAAGAGAAAAATTTTACGTCAGGTTTTTAGATATTTTCATGAGATGTTAATTTTTTTTTAAATTTTCTCTTGGAAAAATGCAACCATGTCCATTTAATACTTGAATGAAATACTTCATGTGGTGAAGTATATTTAAGGAATGTCTCTGTCTATCAGTTGATGACCTACAGATGTGATGGCCTATAACTAAAATCTTAATCATACCTCTTTGGCCCTTATAAAATTCTATTAAAAAAAGGATTGGAAAAGTGGTGAAGAGTATGCTAATATTTCTTTGAGGCAGCACTTTATCCATTAGGTTATATATTATTTAGGGCCTGGACATGCCAGTATCCAGTTTCGTGGCTGGTATAATGAATCTTATAGTATAAGTAAAAAAGATAAGTACCTTGAGGTAAAACAATATTTCATTTTCATTTTTTTATTCTGAGCAATATAGTAGGTATTTAACAAAATGTTTGACAAAACTCAGGGGCAAAATTATTTTACTATGTAAAAGCAGCACTTATTTCATTGGAGGCAGATGTCCCATTATTTTTTTTTCTGTCTAACCTGTGATCTCAAAAGTATAGTAAGGAAACTCCCTTCACAAATGAAGAAGTTTCTAAACTGCAATTCTATAGATATAAAAAGTTTCCTGGGGCATTAAGAGACAAAATTACTTGTTCAATGGCATAGTCAGGATGTGTCAGAGGCAGACTTGAATCCCCATCCATACTTACTCATAGTAGCAGAAGATGATCTTTGTAACTTATTCTGACCATCCTGAATCAGTACCTTCTGGCCAACTTCCTGGCAATGAGCCTTTCTGAATTTTTGAAGTTTATTTTTGGTCAATAAACACATATTCCCCAAATGAACCTGTACTCAATGTCTTTTCCTTAAGAAAGTTAGTGATTGGGTCTGTTGCAAGAGTTTTTGTGTGGACATAGAATTATCTGTAGACAAAAATAAAATTAAAAAAAAGATTGAAATGGGACTTTAGTGAAGAGGACAATTAGAATTAATAACATATTTTTTAAACATATTGGAATTAGAGACACAAATTTGAATAATTCTAAGTCAGGTTCCTTGGAAAAGGGAAGGTTGTGTCTCACATGGTTCATTAGCTACTGGAAATTCTGATTTACATAAGAAAAGCCCCATATAGACGTGGAAGGCTAGATTTGTTCATTCCTCATCCAAGAAGATTGGTGTGTGTGCCTGTGTGTGTGTGTGTGTGTGTGTGTGTGTGTTTGTGTATGTGTTGGAGAATGTCTGTGTGTTTTGATCTCTAAGAGAGAGAAGTAAACCGTAATAGACTACAAAATAGTGGCCACGGTTTCAAACCTAAAAATCATATTTGCAAGTGTGTAAAAGGTGGGGTGACTTAAATGAGTTTTTCCAGCATATTCACAACTATAGAGAATGATTTCTACTAGGATTATAACCTTTCAGTGTAAAAGGAAGCAATGTATAGATATCCAAAATTGATCCAAATTCTTTCTACTTACAGAATAGATTAGCATAAACACATTTTGACTTTCCCCCATGTATTTTTAACCAAGATGGTTTGGGGGTAGGGGTGAGTTATCTTATGTCATAAAGATATAATTTGATGGTAGGCTTACTAAAGTGGGAGGGTGGAGAAGAGGGAGGAGATATTCCTTATCCCATGAAAATGTGTGAACTCCCTGAGGTCAAGGGTTCATTCATTCATTCATTTACTTATCCATCTATTTATTTATTTTTCCTTTTTTTTGTATCCCCAGTGCTTAGCACAGTGCCTAGCATGGTAGGTGTTTAATGCATTTTTTTTATTAGTTGAAAAGAGCAAGAACATTTTATTATTGAGTAATATTTATTTGATTCTTCAGGATCAACCTTTGCTTTCCCTGCATTCTTGTGTGATCTTTAAAGTGGACCCAACGAAATCACTCTACTTCCCAACCTGAGGAAGTGACCTAGGTGACTGCCTCTGTATTCCTGAGAATCCAAGGGAAGAAAAAATGCATGCAAGCAATTTTCCTCTTATAAAGACAAAGGACATTCAAAGTATTCTTAACAATTTTTGCCCAGAATCAGATGTTTAAATAAGATATTCTCCTACAAGCTGTTTAAAACATTTATCTACATATAGATATAGAAAACCAAAAATATTTCAAAGCCTAAATCAAACTTTCATTTTCTTTTTACCTCTTTCCATATGTTATCAACTACTATTTGATTTTCCAGCAAGGGCACTCCATCTTAATCTCTGTTTGCTAGATGTTCTTTGTGTCATTTTTATAAATGAGTTTTCATTCCTTTGTTGTTATTGTTGTTTCCCCACAGAAGGAAAACACATGATGCTTAATACCATTAACACTACCTAGTATCAACTATTCAGCTACTGACTAGAAAGAAGCACTTCTATAGCAGTTAGGAAATTTCCCTATCTTCAGGGCATCTGTCAGGGTCCACTGGCCAGTGAAGTTCCTTAATTAAGAACAAGTTCAGGATTGGGTGAGTCCCTTTGTCTATGCTAGAACCTTTTACAACCTCTCCCCAAAGTGAAAGTTGGCAGTTTATTACTTGTTTGGCAACTGAGATGTCCTTTTTTGTACATAGGATGTTACCCAATATAAAATGCTTTTCTCTGGTTCTGGGACATACATGCCACATGCTACAAAGTGATCATGGTCTCTTTCAGGACTTGACTTTCCATTCCTATCCATATCCAGTTACATGGTCTCCACATCATTTCACCAACAGTTCCCAAAGAAATTGACTCCTGCTCCAGGAGCATGACAAATTTCCCTGTGGAAATGAACAAAGTAATAGGGAAATGTCTTGTATTTCTTTTCTCCCTCTTTGGTTAAAGTGAGCCTTTAGTGAGTAAACTGAATCCAGAGCAGAACAAGTCAGAAAAATAATGCTTTCCATTTTAACAAACTATTTTATGTCTTGATCTACAAACACAAAGTTAATTTTTGAGGCTTAGAGAAACTACTTGCTATGTGAATTAGTTTTGTGGGGTTGGTCACTGTTTCCTTCTCCTACAGACTAAAATATATGCAAAAAATTCAACCCATACGAATGTAACTCTTAGAAAAATTAGTGCTTTTTGGACATGCCAACCTAGTTACTTTTCTTTAGTGATTTTGGGGCTAATGGCATAGAGTGATAGAGTGGTACAGTGCTCATTAGCAATAGATTGAGTTGACTGCACAGTCAATGTAAGCTGACTTCCAATGTCATTTCAAAAGACAAAAGATTCCTAGACAAAAGCTTCTCTGTCCCCCAAAACACATACACACATGAGCACACACACACACACACACACACACACACACAAACACACACATACACACACACTTCAATGACTTTGATGATGCTTTTTCAACCTCTCTGTACAGTGACAACCTCATAGATGGTGATTGATCTGTGAACTCATACATTTTGATTTCTTGAAACTTTTTGTCTCCCATTTTGCCAGACCCTATTTTATATGCAAGTCCAATATCTGTGACTTCATCATATCCATGTCCCCCCACCAGATACAGAAGCGCTTTGTTCTGCCTCTTTTCATGCTAGAAGAGTTTTTTCCTAGGGGTTGCTTCTTGTTCTAAAACATGAAAATGTGCGAAGCATAAAACTCCAGCTGTGAATACTTACCTCCCTGCAGTGTTAAAAAGTTCAATATACAAAACACCTGGTTTCAAGTAAAATGTACATCAAGATATATGGCAAAGAGACAGATTTAATATACCCCATAGGGCCCTTGGGCAGTTTTTAAATGAAAGACACAACATACTTTTTTTTTTTCCAAATGAGCTTTTACTATTTCACAAATAATGAACTAATAAACTTCATATAGTTGAAGGGAAAGTGGTAAGAAAACATTAGAGAAGACATTGTCATGTAAATGAAAGTAAAAGGGCAGAGATCACACAGACCCATATTAAATGTGTTTGTTACAATGGTTAGCAAAATCTCTATATAAGTGATAAATGTGGTCCTGAAAGCATGGAATTAAATTCTGAGAAGAGTAGATCTTTGAATTCTGTCAGCCTGCTAAATTATCCCCTTTAACACAAATTATTAAAAAAAGGAAATATCTTAAATGAAAATAACAAACAAAAGAGATTGAAATTAATAATTTATTTTTAACTTGATTCAAATTTCAATTTGAATAAATCAAATGTGCTATAATCTAGAAACTTTTATTCCCTTAGGTATTTGTTTAGAATTTAAAAATACAGCTTAAAACAAAAAGCAGACACTTGGGGAAAATACTTTTTGAGATTTTCTGCATTCCCATTTCTCTTTTATTTCTGATAACTATCTGTACCCTGGGGGACATTTGTTTTTTGAGTCTTGAGGAGAGAAGAAATGCCTTCATACTCCTGAGTCTCCTTGGCTCCTGGGCTTACATCAGGCCAAAGTGGGAAATAATCTACATACTCCCAAGAATCAGGCTTATTCTTCATGGACATAGTGAAAACTATATTTACTATATATAATCTTGCTAAATATTCTCATATACTGATGCCCCAGAGAATATGACTGGTCAGCTTCCCCCCTCTGTTTTACTTTATCTAAAGCTATAGTGCACATTGATCAGGCTATCCTGGGCTTTATGTCTTGTGATGACCTCTATGCTCAACTACTTTGTAGAATGGGAAGTAAATAATTCTCTTCCATGACACAAACTCACAATAGCTATATGATATAGTTTTATAGAGGTCAGTTTTCTATATTCACTGATGGGCTGACTCAGTAAAAACAGGACAATATATTGGGGTATCTTGTGTTAATATATTGTAGATTAATTGTGGTAAATTTTCATCTTAAGGATGCAAAAGGTCAGAAAAATCTAAGTACCCAGATTTTCTTTTCTTATATAATCTATATTTTATTTCTAAAATATAAAGGAAAGAAAAAGGAAAAAAAAAAGAAGTCACAAATTTTTCTTCCTCAATGGTTTGTTTCCTTCTATCACTTTTAATGAATAATCTGAGATCAATTTAGATTCAAATAATTTCTTTACATTTTTTATATTTTTCAAGTTTGTTCTATGATTATTGATATTTTAATGATGTGTGTCACACAATAAAGTATGGAGAGGTATAATCTACACAATTCAGTGGTCAGCATTTATGATTAAGCATCTAATATGTGCCAAGTATTATGCTAAACAATGGGAATACAAATAAGAAAGATAGTCCCTTTTCTTGAGGAGTTTACAATCTAATGGGCGAAGACAATATACATTCAGTTCATGAACACGATATTCATGGAATTAAAACAAAGCTAACTAATAGAAAGTAAAGTTACCTAGAAGAAAAGCCATGACTTCTATAAAGAGATGTCTTGGGAGGAATTCATTGCTCTGCCATAGCCTTTCAGAGGAGAGAGGTAACAAAGTTCAGAGGAGATGTTAGCTAAATCAAACTCTAAGATGATGAGATTTCAGGAAATGAGTTTATCTTACAGGCCATAGCATTTTTGTGAAGTCAAACCAAGCAAAACTTATGGTAGAAACCACAGAAGAATGTTTTAATTGTGCTAAAGTTTTAGGGTCAATTTATTTCACTGTTTTTATATATTTTTTGAAAAGTGGTAGTTAAGGAAATGATTCATGATTTATGGATAACACAAAAATGATAGAGACAGATAGCTAACTAATTTTATAATAAATTGGGGATCCAAAGGAATTGTATCATAAAGCACTGGTATGATTTAGAAGTATCAACTTCCCAAATCCAAGATAGAGGATTGTGACTAGAGACCAGTTTATCTGAAAAATAACAGTTGTTTTTAATGAAATGTCTGCTCAAAATGAATCAATGGTGTGATACAGGAGACAAAAAAGGCAGTATCTTAAGCACTAACAACCAGGATGATGACAGTCCTCTTTAAATCTGATAGTTTGCCCTAGAGACTACAAATATAGAGTTTTGTGTTCAAAGTCTCATCACATTCAAATATGCTAAGTTTGTGTTCAGATATTATATTCTATGTTCAAATAAGGTCATAAATGGCTTGAGATCATTCAAAGTAGAGTGATCAAGATAGTGTAGAACATAGAGATGATTTCACAGGACGATGAATTGAAGGATCTGGTGATATTTGTCGAAGAGTGATAAAGACAAGAGAAATGTAAAAGTTTTCTTGGAGTATATAAAAGATGGTCATGTAGAAGAAGGATTACTATACTTAATCCAGGGACAAAGGTAGGAGTGAAAGGCAGAAGTTGCAAAGATGCTACTTTACCTTCATATAAATAACAACTAAGAATCAGTTCTATTCTAAAGTCAAATATGCTGCCTTAGAATAAGTGAATTTCTTGTCATCGGAGACCTTCAAACAAAATATGATCATCTTTTGGGCAACTCTTATTCAGGAATGGTTTGGATTAGGTAACATTTGAATATTTTTTTTATTTTTGAGATATTGTGGTTTCATAAGACCTAATTTGTTTGACATTGGAAAATAAGGTGTCTCCTCAATGAGAAACTTTCATAAATAACTAAAACTTCTACATTTAAAAACAAATGCTTATTTTTATATTGTATTTTAGATAAAGAATTTTTCTCAGGGGCGGCTAGGTGGCGCAGTAAGTAGAGCGTCGGCCCTGGAGTCAGAAGGTCCTGAGTTCGGATCCGGCCTCAGACACTTAACGCACACACAAACAAAAACCTAGCTGTGTGACCTTGGGCAAGTTACTTAACCCCAACTGCCCTCCAAAAAAAAAAAAAAAAGAAAAAAAAAGAATTTTTCTCATATACTTACTGCTTTCTTAAACTGAATAAATTGACTGCAAGATAATATTTAATGATTAAGCAGGATTATCTTTATTCATGTTCTTTTTGGTACTAATGTTCTCAGGGCTAATTATTATGTGAAGAATAGCATGCTACTGCATTTAATGGCTTCCCTTCTTAAGCCTCTCTCTCCTCCTCCTCCACACCCCAAAACTTGCACAAACCTCAATCCATGTATTATAGGTTCTAATCTTGGAAGTAAAATAATCATATTTATTACAATTTTGCCTAAAATATGAGTAAATATGTTTCACATAGTAGGGAATTTTTTAAGTACAGGAGCTTTTAATTCATGGATTCTACATTATCAACTTTGATTTCTCACAGGTGTAGAAAAGTTTTTTTTCTTAAATTTTCCCAGTTTAGTACTGACCTTTTTAGTTTAACTAATCCCCTTAAATTTATATGTCATTGGCTTTACGTGCTACAGTCAAACCATCTACAAAGATTTAGCAAGCACCTCCAATGCATCAGGCACTCTGCTAGGTCTTGGACATATGAAAAAAAAGAGGTAAACAATCACTACTTTCATTAAGCTCATCATGGGAAGCAAAAAAGTACATATATAATTATATACAGGGTGAGGGAAAGAGAATAAATACAAGTTTGTGATAGAGGGAAAGGCCTTGGTGAGAGAAAATCAAGAAAAATTTCCTCTATCAGGTGGTGTTTGAGGCACATGTTGAAAATAAGAGTACAGAATTTTAAAAATTGTCACTAAAAGTCAGAATTCATCAATACTTTCAACATTAACTAAATCTATATGGATTCAATTTTCTGAATAATTTACATAAAGGAAACAAACTTAATTTCATCAGAATTATGCAAAAAGTGAGGTATAGAGGAGAAAGAATTATTAAAATATAGAATCATTGAATTTTAAAATCCCTAAAGACTTTACCAACCTTCTTATTTTGTAGATGAGAAAATAGCATCCATAGAATTTAAATGACTTGTCCAAGGTCAAACAACTAGTTTGTAGAGGCAGCACTAAGATCCATGTTACCTGGCTACATTTAATGCTCTTTCTATAGCATTATAGTTTCTTTCAAATATAATATTGTATCAAAAATTAATATAGTTTATTTCTCTTGGATGATTCATAAAATATTTCATGATCTGATATGCCTTAGGTCGATCGATATAAATATTAATAAGAAGTCCCTACCAGCCTTAAATTTATAATTCCCTGATTTTTCTATATTATTGCAGATGGTGAAAAAGGCTAGGAATTGAGCTGAACCTATACTGAACAATGATGTATATTTTTTTAAAATATAACGATCAATATTACAAAGGAAATTAAAGTCACTAACCCATCCCTGTCTCTCTACTTAGCCTTTTATTACATGTGTGAGAAAATATTTCTTTTTTCTTCTCTTATTGTCCTTCTCTTTTCTTCTCTCTTCTCCTTTCTGCAAAGTTAAATACATCATACAGGCCTCATTCACAAGGTTCCTGCAAAGCTTTATGACATTGACTCTGAGAAATGACTGATGCTTGATACATTTAGCCAAAGTAGTGAGAATACATGTTTATACACATTTTTTTTCATTTACTTATTATGTGAATTGTCTTGAAAGGGTAGGCAAGCAGTAGTATTGCGAGTTACAAATAGGAAATAATTTATGCTCTTGCTAGAATGTGGATAGGGTCTATATCTTATTCATTTTTGTATCTCTAATAGTGTATATTACTACTTCTTGGTAAATAATAATCATTCAGTCTTTTAAAAAATGAATTACTGGGACGGCTAGGTGGCATAGTGAATAGAGCACCGGCCCTGGAGTCAGAAGGACCTGAGTTCGGAGCCGGCCTCAGACACTTAATCCACACAAACAAAAACCTAGGCGTGTAACCTTGGGCAAGTTACTTAACCCCAATTGCCCTAAAGGGGCGGCTAGGTGGCACAGTGAGTAAGAGTGCCGGCCTCGGAGTTGGGATGACCCGAGATCAGATCCAGCCTCAGAAAATGAGCACCCACGCATAAATAATGACTAGCCCTGTAACCTTGAGCAAGTTACTTAACCCCAATTGCTTAAAAAAAAATGAATTACTTGTTCAAGCTCACTTAACAAATCCACAATGAATTTAGCACTCTACCCTACTGACATCCTGACTCAATAATAAGCTTTGGGTTGTGAAATGGAATCAGAAATAAAATTCTAATTCAGTTTTGGCTAACTGGACTTTCAAAAGGTAATGTTATTTTTCAGATTTACTTTTTCATACATTAAACAACAGCAGACGATTTTTAAAAGCAGTAACTTGGAGAATAATGCTGCTTCTTAGAGACTCTGAATCATAGGAAAAGGTAGAAAAAGGGTAGGTAGTCTTGTTTCTCACTTCTTGTTCTGAATGCCTCCTGGAAGGATAAAAAAAAGGTTGCTGCCTCCTCTCTTGGCATGTTGAAACTTTGCTTAAGTTGGTTCTTTTGCCAGTAGGACAATGAGGTAACTTGGGAAAAAGAAAACAGATTCATATTTTCAAAATTTGTCATCAGGCCTTCTAAATAATGAGCACTGATGCACAACTTTTCATTGGAAGTCATGTTGGAGACACACCATGCATAAATAACTAGTGGAGCTAGTTCTTGAGAAAATTTACTCCTTAACAGAATTTTTTTGGCTTCTGAATGAAATTATGCAAAATTGACATCTCTGCAGAATATGTTTTAGATCTAGTGCACCATACTGGCAACCCATTCACAGGCACGGCAGGTAGCTTGATGCCTCCATAAGCTGATAAAAAACTGGAATTGGATTATGCCATAGATCTCATTTAAAAACAAGGAAAATAGTCCGATAAATGTCAGTCTGCCACTGGGTTGCTTAATTGTTGTATTGTACAATGCTTTATCATGAGCTAAAGGCATAAGGCATAATTTATCTAATATGGAATTATGATCTAACAAATAGTTAACAAGTCTGGATAAAAATCCATTTCCAAAAAAACATTTTACTTTCAACACGTGTAGGCAATTCACATTGATATAAACACTTGTAAGTACTTCAAGAAGTGCTGAAGGTAAATTTTGTAGGATATCTTAAATATGGATATATAAATTACAGTGAAGTTATATTTGTTAATGAAAAATTTATATTGACAGCTAATTCTTTGTATCATCAGATGAAAAGAGATAATTTAAATAATTCAAGCCAACAAATATTTATGGAATGATCATTATTTTCTAGGCAATGTGAGGAGCTGTTTCAGGAAATGATGTATAAAGTAGTCTATAAAGTTAGGAGTGAAGCTCATAGAGCAATGAATTAAAGTCAAAATGTATTATTTTCTTTTATTTGCAAAATTGTTTTATATCTTCAAATTATTATTTCTTCCATAACACCTCTTTTGTCTTTTGAACTGCATATGGAATGGAGTAGAATGAATCTTTCAGAATCAGACAAAGCATTAAATAAAAAAAAAAAACAAGTTGGCTATATTACCAGTTATAATTATGGTAACAAGATTCAAAGTAAATCAATATACTTTTTCAAATTAGAATGCATTTGTATTTCTTTTTATGTCTCATATCCTTTCTTCTTCAATCAAAATGTAAGCTAATTGAAGACAAGAATTATTTCATTTTGGTTCTTCTATCCTTATTGGCTACCACAACATCATGGACATTAGTAGACAATTAATATTTGAATTGAGAAAGGTATCTACAAAAGTAAAATTCTACGGATGAGGTGAACTACAATTTATTTTACTTTTTGAAATCTGATTTTATTCATATTTAGTTATGAGTCAAATTTGTACAACTTTTTGCACAATTCATTTTATTATGTTTTGGTTTATTGCAAAAAAACACACAATCTCTCTGATCCCCAATGTTTTTATTCATCTAAAATGAACATAATAAAATTGTTCTATTTGAATTTTTTTTCATTTTTTTGGAGGTGGGGAAGGTAGGGCAATTGGGATTAAGTGACTTGCCCAAAGTCACACAGCTAGCAAGTGTTAATTGTCTGAGGCTGGATTTGAACTCAGGTCCTCCTGACTCCAGGGCCTGTGCTCTGTTCACTGTGCCACATAGCCACCCCGCTCTATTTACATTAGAACTTTTTTTTTTTTTTATGGAAGCATTTTGTAATGTCAAAGACCAATAGAAAAGTGAGTTGCTATTATAAAATGACTTTGGATAGAATATTATATAGTTCCCATTTAAAAAAAATTCTCTTCCTCATTTATGTTAAATAATTGTATCCCAAATAATTTGTTATAAATATTTGTTTACCATCATAAACAGGCTTAAGGGAAACAAAATATAGGATCCCTCCCTAGATGTATACATGTGTATTCAATTTCTCCATGAAGATGCATTTGTACATTTAGAGATAGTTTGAAAATGTGATTTGTTATGGATAATGGTTGACAATAATTAGATAAAACTCTTTTGTGGTGTTGGGAGAAAGAAGGGGAGACCAACTACATGATTTTATTGGTATAGGGAAGTCACAATAAGGAATCTTCCTCTAAGAAGGTTGATTAGCACATTCTCTGAAAGTTCGACCCTTAGAGAGTTACCTAAGGCACAGAGAGGTTAAGTGACCTGATCAGGATCACACGCTGGGGCCAGTAGGACTTGAAACCTGATTGTTCAGACTCCTAACTTGACCCTCCATCAAGAACACTAAGCAAAGAGTAATATGGTAAAAATGAAATGGTTATCTCTCCTCTGTTCACTTATCTCATCTTATTCATTCATTTAACTCAGAGAATCATGATAATATGGTTCTAATAAGTATAATTTTTGATCTGAAATCAGTTTTGCATTTCATTATCCTCATGCTCAGAAGAATAATGTTGATCATAAATATATTTAGGGCTAGATATTCCTCTCCCTGCAAGTTCGCCCTGGTGAATATGTGAGTGTAGTGATTTCAGGAAATTGTCCCTTAAACTTTAAGGTAAACTAACCTCTCTAGGCATTCTGATTAAAGTGCCTAGAATCAAAATCATTAATATATGTGTATGTATACATATATACATATACACATGCACATGTATACATATATACACATATATGCACACACAATACACACATATACACATACATATACATACAAAAGGTGTACAATCAAACAAATCACAAAATATAGCTACATACTATTAAAATTTGGAGTTCATGACTGACTGATTACTCCATAAACCACTCAGTCTTTTCACTTGTGGTTTAACACTGGTGTGACTAGGGTTTTTGATGTACATTTAGTTGACCATAAAATATATACAAACAATCTAGAAAACTATATTCCAGAAATCCTTCCCTTCTCTCTTCTGGAATTGGAAGGAGGAAGAACATACATTCCAAGGTATCTCTGAACCAGAGAAACCCTGGAACACAAACAATTTTGAACACAGCAGCTGGCTAAGACTTAGCCACAAGAGTGTCAGAGCTAAGATTTCCTGGCAGAAAATCATGAGTTTTTGAGGTTGAGATGATAGCTGGATGTCTGGGGAACAAGTTTAAGGGAAACAAAATACAGGATCTCTCCCTACATGTATATGTTTGTATTCAATTTCTCCATGAAGACATATTTGTACACTTAGAGAAGATCTCTGCCATATTCTATATATCACATTCAAATGTATATTAAGTTCACATAATCTGTGACCTAATGCATTTGTGTATGCATTCATTTATTCACCTTTCAAGGTACAGAAATTCCATTTCACAGTGCTAAGTGTTGCAAAGAAGAACACCAAAATTTGTGGTTGGCATGGTATGAACATGATTTAAATAGAAGTGGGAGGAGATAAGTAGTGACTTTCAGAATGTTTCAAGTAATTTTATGTGACTTTATTAATATATTTAATGATAAGATTAACAATAGCAGTCTAATAACATTAGCAATGATAATAACAGCAAGAATGATGCTAGAACAATTTTGAAAGCACTTTAATGTTTTCTCCCTCAAAGTCAGAAAGAAAAGTGTCTAAATCTTGCTTCTATAACACACTGTCCCCAATCAATTCTCCAAGAGTACAAGTTAGAAATAAGTTGCTTTCGTAAAGGGAATTTCCTCACTGGAGTTCCTTATACCAATGAAATCACAAGACCAATAAAAAAAGATGAAAAAGTTTACAAAGTACTTTATAGATACAGTGTCATTTGAGTTTCACAGTCTTCTGAGATAGATGCTATTAATGTCTCAATTTTGAAGGTGAAGAAATTGAGGCTAAGACTTGCCCACTAATGTATATAATATAATGCATAAAGTAAATTTGAAACCCAGGTTTTTCTTGCTCCTGCTCTGGCATCTTAGCCAATAAGCCATACTGGCATAGTAATAGGGAAAGGGACAAGAACTGTGATTTCATTGGGATGGAGAACTCCCAGTTTCCCAAGGAAATTCCCCTTATCGCCCAATGCAAGACACATTCTCTCTCTCTCTCTCTCTCTCTCTCTCTCTCTCTCTCTCTCTCTCTCTCTCTCGATACTCTAGATAGAGAGACAGGGAGAGAGAATTGCTTAAAGTATAGAAAACCTATGCAACTTGTACAGTGTTCTAGAGTAAGCACCATTTTCAAGGCTCTGAGCCCAGCCCTCTAGCCATATGCCACCCTTAAGCTTCCCTGACTGTTTTAAAATGGCTCCTTTCCTGCCAATGGGTTGCTGATTTCTGAATTGTGAAGATAAGGGCTGGAGTAGCAAGTATAGTACACTTGTGTGCACCTCTGAGCACTCAATAAATCTTTGTTGACTGGTGACTGGTTGATTAGTATATACCTCACTGATTCTCCTGAAGATCAAGCACTGAGCTGGATGATCTCTCAAGGTCTCTTCCATTCCAGTAATTCTAGTTTTGTCCTTCATATTCAAAGATGAAAGATGATGCTGATGACTATGTTATTACTTGTGTCTCTGAGTGAACTTGAAATAAATGATGTATGACCCATTGTGCTTTTTCTCTGAGCACGTGGGTAAATGGCCCTTTGATGAGCAACTGTGGCCAAAATGTAAGTGCCTGTCACTGTAGGTCAGTTTCTTCATCTCATGGATGGAACTGTGACTTTGATCCAGATTTAAAGCCCCTCATCAAATTGCTTCTGGCCAGATTGGATTGTCTGTTTCTGCTGTGTCTCAGCAATCACTTTCCATGTTCTGTGTTATGCTTCCTTAGGCTCTCTTCTCTCACATTAGCATTAAGAACCAAAAGAGTTCATGCTGTGGTGTAATGAGTGAAAGGGAGTCAGTGGACTTGCTTGTTTAGATGAAACAGAGCCAAGTGCAATATATTACCTCTCTTTTAATCAGTAAGGAAAGGCTTCATGTAGCAGTCAGAGTTTTTGGATCTGTTTGACTGAACCCAGAAAGTCATTAGTGATTTCAGGGCTACACTTGCAAAAACATGCATAGCTAATATCTTCTTCAGCATTGAAAGTAAATGCAACTGATTGCATTTTTCTGTCCATCAAAATCACATTTAGAATCAGTTTCATCATTAGCAGCAGCATGTGCTGTTACGCTTCCATTCTACTGATAATCAAGACAGAATGACTTTCCATGAATCTTCAACTGGTGTTCCCTTCTAGTGTCTTGAGAATATTTGTAATTTCATGGTTTTCTTCATCAAATATATACTGTTTACATGTTTGTATATGCATGTCGTTAAGTGAATAAACACAGGAGTTTTTATACATACACATAAGTATATGTACATGTGCAAAGGTTTTCTAGTTTCATTAACATAAGAAAATTCTCAGTTTGGAAGCTCTTCCATTAATACAGATGACAATAGGAAGTTGACTGAGACACACAGTTTAGGTGAATATCTTGGGGTCCCAGAGTTGCTAAGCATCAGAGGAAAGGAAATAAGCTTGATCTCCCTAACACTAAACCAACATTCTAGCCACATATTTTCAAAGGATTTTTTCAAATGTATATTTTCAAAGGATACTTCAATTATAAAATTTATTAATATAAGTTTCATATTCAATGTTTTATATTCATCTTGTAATCCTTTTCATGACTCCTTAGCTTTTTAGATATTTATTTTTTTAGTTTTATAAAATAATTCTGATTCCACAGAATAAGTGAATAGAATTTGAATTACTTTCAAAAACTTTTGTCTTTGAAATGATTATCTACTTTAGTTTTACTGTAGTCAATAGATGTATATCTAAGTGTTTATGTGCATACAAAAAGTTCATGTATATATGTGGTCGAAAAATCACATAAGAAAAATATATTTTTCATATATGTATATATATTTCATATATGTATATGCATTGTTTATATATGTGTGTATATATATATATCCATCCATATGTATAAATGTGTACATTCCATCAATTGAGCAATGAAATGCATGCTTCAAGAACAAATAATCCAAAAATTACTTTCATTTGGCTTTAGAATGCATTTTTGTACTTTTCATTTGAATACTGGGTGTGTGATGTTCTGGGGATTCATTTCAAACCAAATAATGGAGCCATGTTGTGAAAATGTAACTTTAGAGGAACTGGAAAGCTGCCCAACTTTCTCATTCTACCCCAGTGACAAACAACTCCCAGTAGAGGGTGCATGGCATCACCTCAGATGGAGGGGGAAAAAAGTAGCAGCCTGCTTTTTCTCCTTGCCTGTCTAGTTGCCTTCTGACTTCATCTACCAAATGTTCATCTTTTCAGAGAGTAGGTGGGGAATAAGATACTCCTACAAGTAATTAGCTTCCTGTTTAAGCAAGGGCCTCCCCTCCCCTCCCCAGAGAAACTCTGAGGATTATTTCAATTACTTAGCTAGACCTATCCTGAGGTGCTATTTTATAGAACACTGTTTATGAGATTGCTGAGAAAAGACTACTTACTAGGAGGGAGAAAGCAGAGATATGGATTTCTAGAGAGGAGCCTTCTGTAAGAATTTTGCACTCAAGGGATTCAGGGAAAAAGAGAAGTTCCCATTTGGTTCTTTCAATATTTTCTTGCATAAACAAAAAGACAGTTACGAAGAGAAGGGAAGTATTCATTATTTAGCAACGTGATGCTTACAATTCTATGAGCAGAATCAATTCAACTTCATATTTTTAAAAATTATGTATATTAATTACATAATTTAAAGTAATCATTGCATTGCTATTCTCTTCACTGGTTTCATCTTTTAGTCTTAAAATTTTTATGCTGTCCTTCCATAAATTCTCCAGAAGGGATTTGCACAGTGAACTGGAATCCTCCTTGTTCATAAGAAGTCTTCAATAATGAAATATCAACAGACTAATTGGGTAATAAAGTTTCCCATGTTTAGGGAGACACAAGCAACTCATCTTTTATCTAAATTACCTGAATAAATAAGAAAACTCTATTCCCCACCCATTCATTCTATACTTCATAATAGTGACCATGGGTCCTTGAGTTTTTCTTTGTATATTTTAAGGTTTCTGAAAATGTTATTTTGTTGTTTCAGGGAACTTCAAGTATTGAAATTTCTTCAACTGTTGTAAAATAACAGGTCATTTTCAATTCAAAATTGTGGAGATGTGCTGAGAGTGTTGCTAGATCCATGAGTTGCCCATGGTCTGTCATATGGCAAGTATGAGTCAGAGGGAGGACTTGAACCAGTGTCTCTCTTACTCCAGGATCTGCCTCCTTTCAACTACACAATATTCTCCTGTTGGTATCAGAATATAAATGAGTTTATTATACTACAACATCAATTTCACTAACGCTATCCGAGTAAGTGGTGATTTTAAAAAAATACATTACTATTTCACCAAATAAACATTCTTCATAAATAACGCATGTGGAGAATGGGGAACTAAATATTTGCTTCACTGGAAATACTTTTAACTGAAGTATTTATTTATTTTTGGTTTTTGGCAGGTGAAAGAATTTTGCTTTGTGGCAATTTTACCAGTGTATATTACAAACATTTAAATAGGCCAGATGCCACTTTTGCCTTGATGCAGTGATTCCTGTTAGGCAAAACTCTAGCAGTCCATAAATGCTCGATATTCATGAAAATATTTGGGTACTCAAACTGCTTAGAAACAATTTGCCATTTCCTCTCCAACTCATTTTATATATGAGGATATGAGGCAAACAGTGTTAGATGATTTGCCAAGGGTCAAAGAGTAGGTAAGTGTCTAAGGCAAAATTTGAACTCATGAAGATAAGATTCCATCCACTGCAATATATTTAATATGATTGTACATGATATAGTGCTTTGCATCATGGGGAAGGAGGATGGGAGGGAGAGAGAAAGAAAACAAATTGGAATTCAAAATATTATAAAAGAAGATGTTGAAAACTTTCTTTACATGTACTTGGAAAAAAGAAAATACAATTAAGTAGGGAAAAATACTATTTGCAATAAAAAAAAACTTAAAAAGTTGGTAAGATGTACCTATGTAGATTTTTTCAGGTTTTTTTTGCTTGTTTCTTTTCTTTCCCCTTTTAGTAGCTTGTTCTTCTCCATCACACTGTTTCCTAATAGAAAAAAATTGAGCACTCAAATAGTAATAATAATAATAATAATTATTATTATTATTATTTTTACCTTGTACAGTGGGCCAATTAATTTTGAGAAATCCTTTGGTGACAGCAAGTGATGTAGAAGCAGGTGAAGATATTGGGACCTGTAATCATAATTATTCACACAGGTGTGCCAGGCCATAGGGATTTCTTCTCACTGGAAGTATCAGTGGAATTCAGCAGTCCCCTGGGTGTGTGAGCAGCCATTTGAGGACCACACAATTGATTTCCTGGTGTGAGGAGGGGGCTAGAAAAAGTGCCCTAAAAATTGTGTTTACCCCAACATAGCATGTTTACTGCAGCAGGCAGGGATCCCACGCTGTGGTCAAAAAACAAACAAAAAAATTTACAGTAACTTTTGCAAAGATGATTCCACTCACTATCAGTACATGAAATGTGTGCACACTTATAGACAACACAAAGCCCATTAGACCTGAAAGAGGAACAGGTCTTATTGTGAGAGAACTCAGCACATGTTACATTTGAATAGCAGCACTGATAGAACCAAGGCTGGAAAATGCAAGCCAGCTTACTGAAGTTGGAGCTGATATATGTTTTTCTAGAGTGCCCACAGTGAAGGGGAGTACCATGAAGCTGGCATATCTTTTTCATTCAAAGCTAATCCAGTCAAATGTTACCAAAAGTAGTAAACAACAGGCACATGACAATGTAATTGCCACTTGGAGGAAGATACCATGCCACCATCATCAATACCTATGTTCCCACCATGATGAACCTTGATGATGTCAAAGAAAAAATTTAGGATGACCTGGATACCTTTATCATCAATGTGCAAAAT